>APFE030741484.1:0-24793 GCA_000404065.3 Pinus taeda
CTCCACTTTACTTATATTTTTATTTGTTTACACCCTTGCATGTATATAAGATGACTTATGGAGTAAATATAAAAAATGCTTTATTTATTTACCATACCTCTCATTTATTTATATTTTTATTAATTTACCATACCTCTTTTATAAATATGGTATTTGGGCCTTTGGCCCATCGGATTCACTTAAATAAAACCTATTCTTTAAAATGGGCGAATGGATTCACTTAAATAAAACCTATTCTTGAAAATGGGCGAATGGCAGGTTGTAACTCCTAATTTCAAGGGCTAAATTTACCTTTTTTACCCTCTCCCTTAAAATAAGGTGGGCTATTTGAGGTGATTTGTAAAAATGTACTATGATACAAAATATTCGCCCACTAAAAATTTAAAACCCCTTAATTTTGCCAAAGGGCGAACATTCGCCCCTAAAGTTATCCTTGGAGGCTATTTCCCTGTGGTTATGAAGAGTGTCGCCCGAAGCATTTTTGAGATTGAGAATTTTGTTGGTATTTCTGTAGTCAAGGGTGGACCTGTGGAATAATTTTGAGTTTTGCTCGCCCTCTTTGAGCCATAGCACTCTGGATTTTTGTTTCCAGAGTGTTTCTTCTTGGAGACTTCTTTGATGCCATTGAGTCATAAGGTCTTTTTCCTTCTCCTTGGATTCTTCGGTTATGTTGCCAGAGATCCAGCTTTTGTGTACTCTCTCTAGCTTGCCCTCTAGAATGGATTTTTCTTTGAAGATATTACCAAATTTTGTAGTATTCCAGTGCTTGATTTTACTTTTGATATGCTTGAGCTTGCCTTGGAGTTTAAACATTTTGGTGCCTTGAACTTGCAAAGGTTCACTCCACCATTGCTCTAGCAATTTAACAAAGTTGGGGTGCTGTAGCCAAAATTTTTCAAAACGGAAAGGCTTATTTCTCAGGGTACCCAGGAAGGCAGCCTCAAGAGAGATGGGCCAATGATCCGAGCCCCCACTAGGGAGGATATCAGAGCTGACCGAAATGCCCTCCAGAACAATGCTCTCTGAGATGAGAAACCTGTCCAAGCAGGAGGCAATTAGGTTCTCTCCTCCCCTTCTGTTATTCCAGGTGAAGGAGTAAGAGGAGGGTTGCACATCCACGAGCTTTTCCGATTCAATGAAGTCAGCGAAGGCCTCGGCATCTCTGTTGAGTTTTCCTAACCCTCCCTTCTTCTCCAGGAGGGAGGTGATCATGTTGAAGTCTCCGCCTATGATGATTTTAGAGGCCTGATATCTAGATTGCAAACTTTGGAGGGAGTTGAGGAAAAGGAACTTATCATCTAGTCTTTGAGGACTGTAAACATTGACACAGAGGTAAGTTTTAGAGTTACCTGTGATTTGAATTTCCGTGGCTATGTAGGCATGAGTGGCTTCTGAGGCTAGAACACTGATAGTTCTTGAGTCCCAAAAGGTGGTGATGCCTCCTTCCCAACCTGTGTTGGCTACTTCAATGAAGTCAAGAGGCTTACCTAATTTTTGACTGATGATTTTGATGAGAGAGGAGGAGCATTTTGTTTCTTGAATAAACATCATGTCTGGATTTTCTGTTTTGAACTTTCTGATAAGAAGTCTTTGTTTAGATTGGCTGTTAAGCCCTCTTGCATTCCATGAAATAACTTTCATTGATAACTAGGTGGAGGGATTAAAGGACGGGAAGGCTTCTAGGGCCTTCATTTTACCTGAGTTCAGAAATAGGATTCCCAAGTCATGAAGAACCTCTCCAGTCGTCCTCCTTCCTCTTTTCTTTCTTGGTTTGAAGCCTGCTGGGCTGAGGGAGATGAAATTGGAGTGATTACTTGATCCTGTTGCTATTCCCAGTTTTCTATTTTGCCTAGCTAGTTCCGCTTTTTGTCTGGCAATAAAGAGTTCGCTTATCCGTTTTAGATCTTCCTCTGGGACATTTTCAATGCCTTTAGCCCTCCAGTCCTCCTCTAGAGCTGGTAAGTCGACTCTTGCCTTTTTTAGAGCTTCATTTAGTTCCTGTTCATCGTTACCCCCATCACTATAGAACATCTCCGTGTCCTTATCTTGTGTGCTTTCCTATTCTGTTCTAATATCTTTGGGACTGTGTGAACCCTTGTCCTGTCCCTTCCTGTTGTTTTCTTGTTGGTTTTTTGGCTCCTCCGCGTTTCTCTCTCCTACTCGGAGCTCTTCTGTTTCTGTGTTCGTTTCTAGAACCCTGAAGGGGTTGAGGAAGGCACTTGGGCCGACTCCTGCTCTATTAGGTCGTCTTCGATTGGCTCTTTGCCTGATTTTGGGTTTTGTGAATGCCTCTTTGTTCTGCTGCTCAGCCTGGGGCTTGCTTGCCTCTTCCGTTTTATTGAGAGGGCAGTCTCTTACAAGATGCCCATGCTTGTGACATTTCCTGCAGCGGAAAGGAATTTGTTCGTAGTCAATGGCCTGAAAGTAGTCTTCATCCTGGAACTCCAGCCAAATACCTTCATGCAAGGCCCCAGATACGTCGAGTTCCACACAGATTCTAGCGCATGAAGTGTATCTGCACTGGATAGTTGCTTCAGACGCTTTGACAAAAGTACCCAGCTTGTCTCCTATTTGCTTGAGAGTATTTAGACCCCAATAATCTATGGGGAGGGAGAAGAGACGGATCCAAACCGGGACCTGAGTGAAGGTTTCATTTTCAGGCACAAAGTTGGGCTTCCAGGGTCTCATGTAGAGACCAGCTGAAGAGAAAAAATATGGGCCTCCTTCGAAAACCCTGTCTTTGTCTTCTAGGTTTGTAAAGACAACTGTAAAAAATCCTTTAGCTCCTAGGTGCAAATTAATGTCACCTTTGGGCTTCTAGTGCTGCTTGATCCATTGGTAGAGGGCTCGCTCTGTAGGCCACAGTCCCATGAATTTGCAAATAACTGCATGATCCGACATGTGCTCCCTATGTGCTTGGATCTCCGGGTCTGAACAGATCACTCTTAGGGCTTCTTTCTTTTTGGGCTTACAGGCTCCCTGAGGGGCCTTGCTGGTGCCTGGGGTGATGGGCGGTTCCTTCTCCTTTCCCTTTCGTGTTCCCCCTTGCTTTTCTTTGTCGTTTCCTTTAGTGGTCTGGGTCTGCTTTGGGCCCTCGTCTTGAGAATTTGCAGCTGCCCCGAGGGGTATGTTTTCTGCTTCCTATTCCTTTTGCGTGGAACCCCCTCCCTGTTCCGTTGTCATTTCCTGCCCTTTGTCTTTTCTGCTGCTTCCTGGGCTTTTGCTATCACCGTATCCTGGGATTCTCAACCCTTCATTTTTTGTCTGCTTGTTCATCACAATGCTTTTGAACGATGGGGTCCCTGTGG
Organism: Pinus taeda; assembly: GCA_000404065.3. Lineage (NCBI taxonomy): Eukaryota > Viridiplantae > Streptophyta > Pinopsida > Pinales > Pinaceae > Pinus > Pinus taeda. Next base: position 3,309 of record APFE030741484.1, read on the forward strand.
ACCCCCCTCCGCGCATTTGACGGGCCAGTCCCCTGCCCCTGCAGCAGAGATTAGCCAGTCTGGTGAGCTGCTCAGCCAGAGCAGGCTCTGGAATGGCAGAGAAGGTCAGAAACCCTAGAACAGAAGCTGTAACCGAAAATCGCCAGAGCCGTTTTTTTCCCTTTCCGCAATTCAACTTTTTCCAAATGCCACAACATTAAGACAAGAAGAAGTGATCTATTTTTTAAGTTAATTGAGACCGAAGATGCTTTTGTTATTGATCAGATGCGCTTGAGGATTTAAATAGAGGATATCTATTTCATCACTGGTCTTTCTCAGAGAGGAGATAGAGTCAACTCAACAGGAAGAACAAGAGGTAGTCTTAGTGTGAAAGAGTACGTATGCATCTATTTCCCAGGAAACACCGAGAAGATTGGAACCTAGATTCAAATCAAACATGTAGAGAGTCTATCCCTAATAATCGCTTTTCTTACCATTGCCAAAGTAAATGGTTTAACTTCTCTACATCAGGCCTCTTGTGTTTCAATGAGTCTTGCAGTGGAGTGTCTCACGACAATATTTGATTGGTGCACACCCCTCTTAGCCAATATGAAAAAACAACTTACCTCTATCCAGAAGGGTTAGACAAAGAATTTTGGATATGAAACCATCTTGTGTTCCTTCTTCCTTGATAGAGTACCTAGGCTTTGTTCCAAGGTATTATCCATCATCAACAGGCCAAGGGATACACGGATGGGTAGGTGGGTTGGCTTAATGAAAAGACTAGGGGGTGGTGAGGTCCCTAGAAATACATTTGATGACAGGTTTTTGCTTTGGTGGAAAAAATAGGTCATTGCGGTCTAAGCTTATGCTGGAATGGACTTTAGAGGAGATACAGATCTGGTGTTGCCACTAGATCCAGCTTGGATCACCGTAGGAAAAAATGTTTTTTAATTTTTGAATTTTAATATTTTTTTGGATTTTAAGTATAAATGAACTAAAAATATTTTTTATGAGATGAAATAATTACAAAATTATTGATCATGACATAGATGTTGGACTAATGAGACCTGATGTTCTACCTCGACACAGGTGTCGTGGAAGAGACGTAGAAGGAGCACAACAGAGATTGAGAGGACCCTCCATGTAGTCTAGAGAAACTTGGTGAGGTTAACTCACCAAGTACCTATGGTGGCTATAGAGGACCTACCAAAGGAGATGCAAAGACGTGTGGTAGGAGTACCACAAGATTGGGTGCTGCTATTTTAGCAGGTGGAAAATTCCATAGTTTTCTTCCTTGTTGCTCATCCTAAGAAGGATCCCTACATGGATGATCAGATCTTTTTTATTAGACATGATGATGGGCATAAGCCCTAATTTTGTAGGACATTTTGTCCCAATTTTGTATATTATTTTCGACCCAAAAATCTATCTATGTATAGATGATTTATCATGATGATCATATATATACAAATGATACTTTGATTTTTTTTGTATTTTTTAATGTGATGAATGATTTATATGCCAAATTAATATTTGATTAGTGATAGAATTTTCCAATGAATTTTTTGATCGTCGAATATAAATAAACATGATATAAACAAATGATATTTGTAATAAATGCACTCTCAGAAATTGGTGATATAAATAACAATCTCTCACATGATAGATGTTATTCAGTTGAGATACCACCAGTTGTGAATCCAAGTAAACTATTAATCAATCAATACCAAGAGATATTTCCTTAGATAGTAAATTAATGACAACAGTTGTTGGGCATGGAATCCCCCCATGGCATGTTTTGGGGCTCAAAGCCCAAGCTTTGAGTTGATATTGTTGTAAAGCTCCGGGAATTGCGGGCACGAAATGTATGTTAGAGTCATAGGGTTGTCCGCCCTAGTTTTGAATATAAGGTCGAATTGTATTAAAAAAGCGAGGCTCTATGTTGTAAGAGAAGATCCAATCGAACAGAGAATGGGCATGAAAGGTCTTAGAGAATAAGTAAAAGTGTGAAGGGTGTCTTGGGTCATAGAGTAGGAAAAGGCTATGCAGCTGAGTGTGCGGACCCCTGCAACTAAGTGCACAGGGTGGAGTTGAGTCTGTAATCAGAGAAGAGATTAATAAAGAAAGGTTTTGTTACCAATTCTGTGTATCTGTTCTGAGTTATTACATGTTTGATGTCATTTGCTAATATATTATTTCTTTACTACGCGCATTTGTATGAATTGTGAATATTGTAAGTATAATTGAAAGCATACAAATAAGCTAAGTTAATCAATTAATATCAAATTACTAGTAAGGACTTGGGTAATAACACTGTTGGGTCCCTGAGTAGGGTTGCACGAAGGTAGCACCTCAGGCTGCAAGGAATAGGTAAGTGCGCATAGTGACGTGCACGCAAGGTCGAACTGTGGACCACTTAAAACCATCAGACATCTCTAGGGTGCAGAAATTTGGTTCTAGCACCCTCCCATACTACTTCGGGTGAGACCTCAATCCACACTCCATGGACTATTACCAAAAGGGCCAGCAGTACTGGGATTTGTTTAGATAAATCAACTCTAAACCTGGGTCAAGCCCTAACAAGCCAACAAGTAGGAGCGGGAAAGATGAGGGTGCAAACGATGAAGTATGATACAACCAAGCACAATGAAGATTATATGGGGCGAAGCCTTTGACAAGATGTGCGAAGTGATAAATACAATCCACAATGTGAGATGCACTGAATGGGACCTGGGTGTACCGGAGGTTCTATGGGCTTATAGGACCATGTGCAAAACCCTGATTATGCAAGCACTTCTGAGGCAAAAGTATAAAGCAAGTGTTGTACTCCCTATGGAGTGGGTGAATCCTAGTTCGCGCATAGCAACAACCATAGATATGATATTCTGTGAAGCCCGGAACAAAGGAATCACACAACCGCGAGAAATAGAACACATAAAACTCAAGGAAGAAATTCGATAGGGAAACCTTAGACTTCACGAGCTTGAGAAAGAATGGGTATGACTATGGGAGAAAAGTGCTTTGATGGATGCAAAGGCCAAGAATCTAGAAGACAAAATAAAGGAAGCATTTCTCATCGAAAAACTGAGGATGGTAAGGCAAGGTGCATATGGTCATATTGACAAGTTGGAGGACTATCACCATGAACTAATTAGTCTGTTGCCTTGGCTTCGACCACATATCACCAAACGTAGTGACGAGGGTAGGGCGTTGCAAGTAGTAAGGTGCGTGGTGCCGATCACAACAATGGAAGGTGAGGATTCTCCGCGAACCATGGCGGAGGATGGGATGGATCCCCACATGGGTGGTGTGACCACCTAACTAGCTATAGGAAGAATAGTATTAACGCTCCAGACAGTTGAAAGGGAGCGCAAGACTATAAACTATTTTTCCTGGGAGCTGCGCGATATGGGAGATGCGAGCAGAAGCAGAATGTCACAAGGTTCACAACTGTGCATGGAGGGCTATGCTATCGCATAGGTTGGTTGTGAAGTGATCGTTGGTGTCGCTATTCATGATGGGATGTTCAATTTGAGGCCAAATGGAGTGAGCGACGGGCATTTAAGAGACGATTTATGCGCAAGATTTGGGGAAATATGTCGCCAAGAAAGCACTAATGGCTCGAAATTGGGGGGAACAGTCGAATTCAAATTCAAAAGGCACTATAAAACACAAAGGGCTGGCCAGTGAACAACACTTGGTCATTTGAGAATTCAGCACTTGAGCAGAGCACTGAGCATTGAGAGTCGAGCAATAATTGAGCCCCTAAGTTCGCGAGTGATAGAATATAGCCTAGATATGATGACAACCACTAAGGATGGGTTAGCGATTGAAGAGGTAACTGTCGGTGAGACCACATAGACCCTAATGATGGAGGATGTCCCAGAACACACCGGGGTTGCAACAAAAATCCCCAAATCACTGTGAATGCCGAGGCCCAAGAAAGATAAACAAGAAATGGCCCTCGTATGCGTGTCCCCGAGGAACCCACTATCCAGTAAGCTATCAATGGTCGATAAAGAAAAAGTTGTCACAGTCGAAACAGATTAGGAAGAAGAAGATTTACAGGCCCTTATCATAACAGCAGAAGAAGATGAAGATATGGAGGAAGATATTCAACCTATACGCTCTACAAGAAAACTTCCCGTGTATGTCCCTCTACAGAAAGGGAAAACCAAAGTGCCAAAGGACTTGGACGAAATGAAGAGTTCACTCCATACCCCGCTCCTCCAAAATGGCATTTTGTTTGAGGGCATGCACCTAGGCCGCATGCCAACCATGAAGTTTGAAGATTGGGACCTCACTGACCATGAGAAGTTCCCACACCTAGAGACCGTGAACCTAATGAAGCAGAATGCTGAGGGGATGGTGATAATGTTGGAGCCGTGAAAATGAATACACGGTGTGGAAAAGGTCAGGTTGCTACACTTACTATGGATACCACATTTCCACCATGCGCCCATCACCATTTTCGTCATCAGGCAGCTGCTCTGCCTAGTGCATGATGGGTATCTATGGCTGGAGGAGCCAATTCCCATCATGACAGACCTCATTCACTGCATTTCTTGGCTCCCTTGTAAAGGAGAGGACTCCACGACCATAGCCAAAGGAAAGGGCAGTGATTTTCCCCTTGAAGAAGCCATGAAGATAAAATACAAGCTGGAGAAGAAAAATAGGGGCTATGTCATCTCCAGTATCAAGGACAGAGGGGTATGCGTAGTAACCCAACTCCTGGCCGGAAAATTTATGAGGAAGTGTCATGCCAATGAGGCATTGGTGCTAGTGGTCGCATCGGCCAAGAAATGCGCAGAGGGAATCTAGTTCAACTGGTTTGAATTCCTCTACGAGGAATTTTTGACAAACTATCGGGAAGCCCATGAGCACAGTAAAACCTTCCACTACGCGTGGCTGTTGTTATCCATAATGCTCGTAGCAGGAGAGGTCACGAAATATGCTTTGCTCTAGGCCACAAAGGACACGAAATGGATTCACAATACCAAAATTTTCTAGGTGCTCATGGAGATGAGCATCCGGATGTGGATCAATCGAAGGTTGTTCCTATCACCTATGGTGTACAACAGTCTACAGAGTTTTGCAAAGTTCAAAGCTGACATTCATAATGTATACATCAGGGTGCTCAAGGATACAACGAAGTAGTGGATGAATCTCTCATTTATAGCCACTAATGACACCATCTTCACTATCTTTGAGACATGGCCTCCAGAATGGCATGCCCCAAACCTGGCAGAACTTGAGAAGGTGGCAATGCAGAAGAAGAAGGACGATGCCAAGCTGTGCATCACACAATTGGCCGAAAAAGGTGGCAAGAAACAATGGCAGCTATGGAAAATGCAGCGTAGGAAGCGACACAAAAAGCTGCAGAGTAGAAAAAGGCTGGAGAAGCAACAACAGCAGCATAAGTAGTAGAGGAAGCAACATCGAAGGTGGATGAGGACCAAGCAATGTCCTCACAAGGGCAGGAGGCAGAAGAAATAGAAACAATAGAAGGGAGCACGGACCCAAGGGCCACATCCACATAGTTAAAGCACCCATGCATTGCAGAGATATCAGGATCAAGGAATAAGTTCAAGGCCTCAAAGTTGGCAATTGACCCAATCACCATAATCGAAGGTGATCTCCATGACATTGGTGAGACAATACGCAATGTCACAGGTGAAGTGCTTTAGGATTTTATCTAGGAGCACCAGACTGTGTTTGGGGCCCTCAGGGCATAGCTGCAGAAGTTACAGGTGCAGCCCCCTCAGGTGGGTACCCTTTCTACCCACCTCACAGCAGGATCCTTAGCAGAAAAGCAAATGTTGTGCACATGGATGGAAAACATGGTAGAGTTGCTAGAAGTGGCCCTAGTCACATCGAATGTGACTGATAGATTTTTGATTAACATGTTGAAAGGCCTTGGCCTTAATTTGGCTACCCTTCTATGAGAGACGTTGAATCTGCTACAGGATGGGATAACAACAGAGCTATGGGCTAGGGAGAGGCAAACATCCAAGTTCTTAGCGAACAGAAGATAAACATGGAACAACTCACCTTGTAGTGTGACGAATTGGTGTCGAAAAATCAACACTTGGAGTAGATGGTAGATGATGCTTTTCGACGCGTCTTGTAGCTGGACATCCCAGGAGATCTACCGGTAGAGGTGCGGATCCACATATTGGCAACCAGAGTCTGCAAGGCCAGGGATAAATGACAAAGGTTTAGTTGGAGATGAATCTTCATATCACCGAGCTGCGGTTGAAGGCATTGCCTTCCACTCACTCAAAAGTCAGAGAATAGTGCACTAGCACTATCGCAGTAGATTTGGAAGAAATTGGGAGTGCAGTGCAAGACTGTACTAGCATGTTGGAACAAGCACTTGAGGTCCTCACAACTTTGCAGGAGGACCCCAACATCTAGCGCCTAGTGCAAGAACTCCAGGAGCAACAAAACAGTGTCTGAGGAACTACATAGGTAGCAGTCCTCACTCAATGGCTTGCGAGGATGCAACAAGCTAAGGCACTGAAGGAGCATGTGGACATGGCACGGCATAAGGAAGTAATTCTCAAAGAACACATTCAACCATGGATTGACAAGGCCTTCACAATCACAGCAAATATTGAAGGGAAGCTAGGATACATACAAGGGATGCATGCGTAGATGTAGGGAAGCACAATGGAGACAGAGATCTCAGAAGAACATATGTAACAGGTTCAACAAGTAGCAGCTCAATGCCCTGCAAATATCAGTATCATTCGAGAACATTTGCAGGGACTCTGTGCCAAGAACGTTGCACTAATAGAGTGACTCGAGGGTGAGTCACGATGTTTGTGTTGGGGGCCTGTTGGGCATGGAATCCCCCCATGGCATGTTTTGGGCCTCAAATCCCAAGTTTTGAGTTGATATTGTTGTAAATCTCTGCGAATTGCTGGCGCAAAATGTATGTTAGAGTCATAGGTTTTTCTACCCTTGTTTTGAATGTAAGGTTATAAATAGAGCGAGGCTCTAAGTTGTAAGAGGAGATCCAATCAAATAGAGAATGGGCATGAAAGGTCTTAGAGAATAAGTAAAAGTGCGAAGGGTGTCTTGGGTCATAGAGTAGGAAAACACTCTACAGCTGAGTGTGTAGAGGCCTAGTAGAGTCCGCGGCTGAGTGCACAGACCCCTATAGCTGAGTGCGCAGGGTGGAGTTGAGTCTGTAATTGGAGAAGAGATTAATAAAGAAAGGTTTTTTTACCAATTATGTGTATCTATTCTGAGTTATTACATGTTTGATGTCATTTGCGAATATACTATTTCTCTACTATGCGCACTTGTAAAGTTGTATGAATTGTGAATATTGTTAAGTATAACTGAAAGCAATGAAATCAGCTAAGTTAATTAACTAATATCAGATTAATAGTAAGGACTTGGGTAATAACACTGTTGGGCCACCAAGTAGGGCTACACGAAGGTGGCACCTCAGGCTGTGAGGAACGGGTAAGTGCGCGTAGTGACGTGTGCACAGGGTCAGACTATTGACCAGTTAAAACCATCAAACATCTCTAGGGTGCGGAAACCTAGTTTTAGCACCCTCCCATACTACTTCGGGTGAGACCTCAGTCTGCCCTCCATGGACTGTTGCCAAAAGGGTCAGTAGTACCAGGATTGTTTTGGCTAAATCAACTCTGAACCTGGGTCAGGCCCCAACAAGCAAACAACAGTATATTCGATGACATTATTTGAAGTGAGACTGATGCATATACCTCTTGAAACCAACAACTGTCCAAATGGATAATAAATCACCCAAGCCATGGAAGCAAGGTTTCGGGTGTGTCTACTAGCACCATCAGCAAACCCTAAATATATCAAATCGTACATCAATACCTGCCAAAGCAGATCAAAAATATCAACATCACTATAAAACTGATAGATAGATATGCACAAAGATACAATATTTACAACCAATAGAATGCTAGGTTTAAGCCTAAGAAAAATACTTTTTAAGATAGAGCTCATTTCTAGGCTTCGCCAACTCATTTCCCCCAAAATCAATCAATTCATATGCTCCCTTTTTCAAAACCTTTTTGACAATGAAGGGACCATACCACATAGATTTAAACTTGCCTGCCCCCAAGCCATATTTGTCTTAGTCATAGACAAAGAAAAGGTCACCTTCAGAGAAAACTCTAGGACAAACAACCTTATCATATTTAGTTTTCACTCACTTTTTATGAGCTTCGTTAATTATAGCCACCTCTCGACACTACTCATTGAGATGTTCCAAATAAATGAGTTGTTCTTCAAGACTAGAAGTATCAGGAAGAAGCTCAACAACTAGTTTAAGGGAAGAAATTTCACATTCGATAGGAAAAATGGATTCCAACCCATAAACTAGTTAAAAAGGAGTAAAACCAATGGTAGTCTTAACCAACATTCGGTATGTTTCCAGATATAACATAATGTGCCAATTGGATCAAGCTTTGTTAATCATCCTTTGCAAGATTATTTTTAGGGATTTGTTCACGACTTTAACCTGCCCGTTGGCCTAAGGATAATATAGAGATGAATGATCCTGCCTAAAACCCAACTTAAGAGCTAATTAAAACATCATTTGATTTTGGAAATGATTTCCATAGTCAGCTAAAATATCTTTAGGAATACCGAACCAGGAAATTACTTGATTGAAGAGAAAAAGGTTGTTGTTTCACCATCATTCTTGATGGTAGGCATAGCCTTGGCCCACTTAGTAAAGTAATCTACGACTACAATGATATACTTGTGATTTCCTGTCGAAGATGGATTACAAGTAGTAAAATCAGTGCCCCACTTCGCGAAAGGACCAACAGTGATCACAGGGAAAAAAAAAGTTGTATGTGCATGCATTTTCTGATTATAAACCTAACAAGGATGACATCTCTTGACTTCTTCAATACAATCTATGAAGATTGAAGGCCAAAAATAACCAGCATGTAAAAAATATTGGGTTGTTGCCTAGATAGATGACCACCACAAGCTCCATTGTGGCAATCATTAAGCACAGACTCAGCTTCTTCTAAGGTTAAACAATTTCTAAGGATTGAATCAACCCCCCCGACTATATAAAGTGTCACCTATAATAGTATAGCTTTTAGTGAGGTGACGGAAACATCGAAGTCTGGAGATATATAATAATATCTCCATAAATGATTTCCTCCTCACAAGGAAACTTTGAGATCAACTTTGCAAATACTAAAGATTTCTTAGACTTATCTGACATGAATTCGAGATCGAATTCTTGTAAAATGACAATCCATGTATTGTATTTTCCCCCAATCACTTGCCTGTTGAGAACAAACTGAAATTGATTGAAGGCTGCTAAGACGAAAATTTTTTAAAGCAGAATATAATGTCTAAATCACTGGATAGCATGGAAAACTGCCAAAGCTAATTTCACGATGGGAGAATAGAGCAGTTCATGACCCACCAAGCCTCATCTTAGATAATAGATTACGTTCTCACGAAAAGCATCATCCTCTTGAACTAGAACCATACCAATAGTCAATTCTGCTGCAGCGAGATACAAAAGGAAGTCTCTGCTATAATCAGGTGGACTCAACAAAGGAGAAAAGGTTAATTCTTTTTTCAAAGCATCAAAGGAGCATTGTGCAAAATCATCCAATATACATGTGACCCCTTTCTTAAGAAATCTCATAAAGCCTTTAGTAATCTCGGCATAATTAGCTATAAATATCCTTAAGGAATTTCTCTTTTCCTTGAAGACTCTAAAGTTGATGAATACAAGACAGGGGAGGAAACTGAAGTATTGCCTCAACCTTGAAGGGATCTACCCAAATCCCTTCAGTCGACATAATGAATCACAACAACTGACCAGATGTGATAGTGAAAACACACTTATTCAGATTCAACTGGATTTTATAAAAACAACATCATTCAAAAATCAATCGAATATGTTTAGGATGATCTATTCTCTTTCGAGAATGAGCATCTAAATCATCCAAATAAGCTTCGATAACATGCTTGATATCGTGAAAAGCATATGACATGGCCCACTGAAAAGTAGCTCCAGCATTTTTAAGGCCAAAAGGAATCTTTTTATATGCAAATGTACCCCAGGGGAAAATGAAATGTGTCTTATGTTGATCTTCTAAACGAATAGTGATTTGATTGTAACCAGAAAATCTGTCCATAAATGAGAAAATTTCATTAACCGCACATTCATCAATAATATAATCAATAAAGGGAGTAAGGTAATTATCCTTAGGAAAAGACTTATTTAGGTCCCTAAAGTCAATGCATACATGGATCATTCCTTGCTTCTTGTCTACAGGGACTGGATTCGAAACCCACTCAGTTAAAGGAATGAGGTATATGAAACTTGCCTTAAGCAACTTCTCAACCTCAACTTTGATAGTTTCTTCCTTTTTAGGGTTTGCTGGTCAAAGTTTCTGGCGAATAGGTTTTCATTTTCATACATCTTTATCTCATGCTAGAATATATATGGATCTATCCCATGAATTTCCTCATAAGACCAAGCAAACACATCTTGAAACTCTTTAAAGAGATCAATATAAGTTTGAATTTCTTCAGGGGAAAATTCAACTCCAATGAAGACATTTACAATAATGTTGGGATTCCTAGAGATCTTCACTGGAATAGTTTGTGAAATAACAAAAATTTTACCCTTGTCCAAAAACTGTGATGGAGCCAAAGAATTTAAAATTGCATGAACATCACTAGTAGATGAAGAACTGGACAAGCTTGATTCTACTTCTGACAAATGAGGGAGAGAATATGACTGATGATTCAAACCATTCCATAGTATTTCAACACCCGTCATTACTTCTATAATTTCTTCTTCATATGGCAAGACAATATCTAATCAATCCAGAGCATAAGTCAAATCTAGAATCTAGGTCGGAGCCACATCCCCATCCAGCTCCTCTGGCGAAAAAGGAGTAGGATCAAATTCTGTAGTGTTAACAATAGAATGATAAGTAATTTCAACTGTAGACATAGGAAATTCCATTCCACATACCTGTCCTCATCTAATGTGGTGGTAGACGAGGGTAAGGGCCAAGGATCTGAAAAATAATAAGTTCTAAAGAACTCTCTTCGAGAAGGTGCCTTGGAGGATGAAATAGCATTAATTCTAGGAATAGGAGCAGGGAAATCAAAGGTACCCATTAAGGAAGAGTACATTCCAACTCCTATATTCTATATAGGCTTCTTGGGATTGTTTGCTAACGGAACAATAGATTCAAAAGATGCGTGGGACTCACCCAGAGAATAATCCAACTAATCAACCATTAAAATTCTCCCATCATGAGGAAAACAAAGGATGTGAAATAACGATGATACAATAGCATCCATCTCGTAAATCCAATTTCTACCTAAAAGGAGGTTGTAATCCAAATTCGCATCAACTATTTCTACTTCAATATTGACAGCCTTACCCCCAACACAGATGGGAAAGGTTCAAATAATCCCATGTGGTCTATGAGAATTACCATTGAATGTTGTTAATAGAGTAGGTGAAGGAACAACCTGAGGCAATCCAATAGCCTTCGAACATGTTATAGACATTACACATGTGGAAGCTCCCTCATCAACTATAGTTCGAATGATATTGGTCTTTTGATATGTAGAATTGATTTGAAAAGCCATATGATGTGGGAGTCTCTTCCTGATGTTTGACATATCGAATGTAAGAACAAGAGAGTTTTTTGGATCAACCACTCTAATTACAGTAAGCAATGCACTCCTTTCTGATGGGCACGACTAGAGTACCTCTAACACCGACATAACACAAGGACTCTGAGCCAAATCTTCTACAATAGAGTATTTATGGGTTTCCTTAGCATTGGGGTTAATGGTCAAGTGTTTTTGGAGCCTTTTGGCATCCGAGGTATAAACTCAACTATGGGCCTCTTGATATGGGGTGACTCTGAAACATCAGGAGTAGAATTAGCCTTAGACAATTTTGATTCACCATAATTGCGTGACCGTGTAGCAACGTCAATATGTGAACTCATCATATAAACATTTGATGTATTTTTCCCTTCTTGGTTGCCCCCAGCGGGAGTACCAGTACTAGAATTCATACCAGTAAGCAACTGCTTCCCTTGGGGAAAAGGGTTAGTTAGCATAGTCTTGGGCTAGAAGACCCCTACTGAACCAACAAGTGATGAACATCTTGAATCCTATGGAAAATATGAGTCAAATGATCACCATTGCATAACTTGCATGGAAACTTTACTTTCTTCTTATACTCTCTTTTACCCACTCCAGCATCATTGTCAGGTTTGTTTACATTACCCTTCCAATCCTGATTCTTTTTCCTACCACATCCTTTCTTCTTCATATCGAATTGCTTGTTTCCTTTGGGGTTAGAAGTTTGAACAACATTTATAGATGAAGTTTGAGAAGGCATAGGCATAGATGGCGATGCTTGCATAGAAGAATTAGTTTGTAAAGGCAATTGCTACAATTGATTTAGTAGGTTAGCTATGTTACTATCAATTGATCTGACTAGCCCATTGGCATGGGGACATGACTTCAGCTTGGATAAATCAACCTTGGATCTAGGAGCATCAGGAAAAAGATTTTTTAGAACCTGAGATTGAGAATATATAAGTTCTAGCTACTAGGCTCTAAAAATAGCTTGTTCTTTGGTGAATATATCGAAGAGCGATACGTCCTTAGAAATCTCAGGTTGCAAAGACTTAAGAAACCATTCAAGAAGAAATTATTGTGGAATATCGGCTTTAATGAGCCTCTTCCTTCTCCTCTGTTCCTGGATGTGATCCTAAATGCGGGTTGCCTAGTCTTGGTGGAAATTAGCTAATAGCTCAGTTCTATCATCATAATGAACGGGAAACTAAAAATGGTTTAAAATATTGTAGCCAAATCACCGAATGAAGCGAAGATTCCCCCTGGGAGTTCAATGTATCCTTTAGCCACATTCCCAGCTTGGGTACGTTGGAATAATCTCAACCTGATTGAATCATCTATCAGAGAGTTTGATGAACACCATAAGTGGGAAGTGGTTATATGGTCGCCCGGATCCATTAGGGGAATTTTGAGGTCTAAAATGGGCCTCTTAAGTAAATTACAAAATAATAGTGGAAATAATAAAATAAGATTACATTACATCATCAAATTTTAGAGGCAAAAAAGAAAAAACTATTTTTTCAACGCGTATTTTCAACTTATCTCCCTATGGGTTTACTCAAATTTCAAGCAGAAACACTCATTGGATGAAAAATTTGATTCATCATCCAAGGAGTACCCATGTTGCATACTTTCGATGGACCATACTACAGGAAAAATGAGAAATACATGAAAAATATGATTGCAATCACGTATTTCCATGTTTTTCTCATTTTTCATGTAGCAGTGTCCATTAAAAGTATGCAACATGTGTACTCCTTGGATGAAGTATTAAATTTTTCATCCAAAGAGAACTCCCATTTGAAATTTGAGTAAAACCTTAAGGATATAAGTTGAAAAAGTAATTTTTTTTATTTTTTTATTTTTTAATCATTTTTCTTTTTTCATCCAAAAATGGTGAATCATCACCCATGGTTGACATCATCATCTTGAATCCTATTGGTTCTTATAAATTTTATTTTGGCTATCCATTTTTCTTAGGAGGCCCATTTTAGACCTCAAAATATCCCTAATGTTCCCTGTCTTCCCTTCAAATTTGGGTATATCTGATGAAAGTTTGGTTGGAACTAGAGGCCATGCTGGATTATATCAAATCAGATCATTATTCAATTTAGATAGATCTAGCAAGTTTAAAGGTGCGAGGAATGGTAACCGTGGAGGACCTTGAGGATTCCACCCTGTCTAGGTAGAATTTCCAATGTTATGAAAATAATACCCTGGATTTTTGAAGGAACCAGGTTTCCTGAAGTAATTCGTAGAAAAACTTGAACCATAAGGAGAACCTTGTGGCCCAGAAAAAAATTAGATTTTGTCCAACTCCTACCAAAAAATTTCCATATCCAGTGAAATTTCCACCTAGAGAGGTGTTTAATGGAGCAGAGAGCCCTTCATAAGGGTTCCATGCATGAGCATAGGGAGAAAAAATCTAGAATGAACTCACATGACATATTCCCCTATTGGCCGAAAGATAACTGATTCCTAGCTCCAAGTCTACTAACAGCTAGGTTAGTCCATCCTTAGAAAGGATCACAACTTTGACCCATGGAGGGAAAAGGAATTGATCCTAAATTTGGGTTTGAATGCCGTATATTACCACTCCCAAAAGGAAAACCCTGAAAAGAAGTTGACCCACTTGCCATGGAAGTCATAGATGTGGAGGCAGCTGATGTAAAACTTAACAAAACTGAAGGAATTAAGCTGGTCGACATTCCAAAGGAGAAAGAACCAGTGTCGGAGGCAAAAGCTTGGGTGACCCCACTCGAAGATGGAATTGACGTAGAACCAAAACTTGTACCTCATCCTTGTATTGATAAAGGAGTTTTTACACTAGTAGCACTCACAGTTGAAACCATGCCCCTAACAGTGGTTGTCGAAGGAAAAGATCGAAATAGACTAGGGCTCGAAGGCCTGTCAGTCAAAGTCCCGATGTATAATAAAACTTTTGGATGATCGGGAGGAAGAGGAGAATTAGGAGTCAAAGTAGACTCAGAAATTTCTTCAACCTCTATGACGTCTTCTAACTGGAAGAGGACTCTATAAAGGACTAGAGTGTTGCTCTCCAACTCTCTACTTATACCCGGTCTATTCTGTAAGTCAGCAGCTTCAACTGGAGGATCAATCTACATTGCCTCTATTGCCACTGATTGGAAATCATCGGCAAAATTTATCCTACACCTTCTAGAACAAGGCTCAGCACTCGTAGGTGAAAGGCCACAAAGCCTCCTAGATGGATGAACTAGTTGATCAGTCACTTTTAATTATTTTTAAGCGAACTATTTAAAGAATAAAAAAATTATAAAGCTAGTTTGACTAGGAGCAAAGAATACTCTCTAATAAAATCCCTAAAAGATATAGTCAATCAAGCTACTTCCAAGTATCTCTGCTCCGGGTGATGAGGAATGGACACCAAAATACAAGAAAGTGAAATCAAGGACCTTCTGAAAATAGTTTGGGATATTGACAGCCCAGGCCTACTAGCAAAGGTAACAGAAACAGTTACCCTAACCTCCAGACAAAAGCCTTTGTTGGTTCAAACACCCAAGCTTCACAAGGGTACCCTCCAAAAGTACTAATGAATGTGATGCAATGTCTACCTTAGGTGCCACGGGATTCCCCTCCGCAGCTACCTATGTGATCCCTAGGAATAGCAACTAAGGGCACCAGTTCGTATCAAAAGCTGGGCGGAACAGTCTCTGGGCAGTAACCAACAAGTAGGAGAGGGGGTATCTCTCTTCCTTTCCTTCACTCTCCCTCATGCTTGACTCCCAGTCATGGAGCTTTCCCAGTATTTCTAACGACATTGAATTTCACTCAATACTCAATGTATATGTTTGATAGTTTGAGTGGCCTTGGAGAGTTAACTCTCCACTAACCTATTCCAAGGCCCTAAAGAACTAAACTTGTTGGTGTTTTTAATGACAAATTAAAAAAGTTCTAATTCTTTTTATTAAAGTGCTTGATTTTAGAGGGTTGTTCTTTAAGTAAAAGGTACAATGAGAGTGAAACTTATGGTGTTTATGACGCAAAAGAAATCAATAGAAACTTAACTATATGAATTCAGTTATTTTCTTGGATGAAAAAGGATTTCTACTTGGTTTTATGAAAAACTTATATAAGAAAAATATTTCCTTTTCTTTTTCAGAAGTATACTCCACACACACTCAAAATCTAACAAAAAGTTATAAAAAAACTTATTATGCAAACTAACCTAATTCAAACTCAAATTATGATGCAAGATCCCATGAATATTCATATAATAAGAAATTGTATTTCTTTAGAAGATCAATCAGCCAACTTGAACATAAAGAGGGCAAAAATTCAATAACAAATTTCCCTCAAGACCAAGAAAAACCAATTGAAAAAGTTCACAATTGCTCAAAAACAAAACAAAAGAAACCAAAAACAAAAACTTGAAAAAAAAAGAAGGAAAAAGCTATGTTTTTTGTCTTTTTTTTAAAAACCTAAAGAAATTTTTGAGGTCACAAAAGAATACTAAACTTCAAAGATCAAGAAACAAGCATAAAGAGTCCCTGAACTTCGCAAGTTATGGAACTCATCAATAAAATGAAACTTGAAATGAGAAAGGACTACAAACTTGCATTAACATATTTGAATACCAGTATAAAAGACTTCAGCAAACCAATAGGATGTCAAGAAATACTCTCAAGATTGCCAAAGAGGCACTCAAAAACCATGAAAAGCAAAATAGGTTAACCAAAAAGGACAGCAAACAAAGCAATCTAAAAGTTCAATTATAAACGAAATTGAAACCAATTTCTTGTTCTGGAAAGCCAGAACAACCAAGAACTTCTGAAAGAAGCCTTGAACCCAAAATGCAAACTAAAACCTTACTCAAAAACAAATCCTAGTTCAACTAGGTTTTTCACCGAGAAGAAGATTTGAAACTGAAAACTTGCAAGAAAGGAGAGTTTTAATGACATTTATTGACCCGAAAATACGAAAAGTAACTAGGCAATAGACTTAACTGGGCAAAAGACTTTGAAAAATTAATTCAAAATTATGTATACATGACTAGGTAAAGGCACAAAGGCATGTACACGCATTTAAAACACAAGAAATTCGCATATACACGAGTATATTTGAGGAAACAAGCATGTATATGCTACTATATCCCTAAACAATGCATATAAAAAGCTAAAAAAAAAAATCAAGGCCTAATCCAAAAGATCAGACTTGATGCCTGGGAATCCAATAAGCCACTGGCACTATAAAAATAATAAATCAAGAAAAAAACTATGATCAAGAACAAACAAATCAAACTAGGAAAAAATAGAATATTTTCCCCTGCAGAGTCGCCAATTCTATTGCGGGTGGAAACACCATAGGGTCTTGGGTTGAAAACCCAAACAGATTGGAGGGCATACAACATAAATAAACATGAAGACCTAAATTCTTAAACTACTAAAGTATGAAGAAGAGGTATTACTCGGAGGTCCTACATTCGAGGTCAATCCCATAGGGTCCAAACCCTCTGCTCCTTCCAATGCCTTCAAAACCTACAACTTATCCAAGTAAATCTTATACAAAAACAATAATAGAAAGCATGTTCATCATATAGGTGTTAAATCATATAAGCATGTGAGAAAATGAGCATTAACATAAGATTTCATATGTAAATCATAGCATAGATTAATGCATAAACACAATAAATATTAGGAACATAACAAAATTTCTTTAATGATGTAAGCTAAATGAAATGTGGAAAACTACAACCCGAGTCTTCCTCTAGATCCAAGCAGAACCATCCTCTAGATCTGTCCTGCCCAAGCCTCAGCGGTCCCCCTCTGTAAAGGTACACTAGGATGTCATACAAATATGATGGACACCTCAAAGAAGGAAAGAAATGTTTCCTATAAGTTTGGAGTGCAAGAGGCACGGGATTTCTTCAGACTTGATCAAGGATGTAATCAATAATAATATCAATATCTCATCTCTCTCCTCCTTAGGCCTTCCCATGGAGGTTTATTTATACTTCTCCAAATTATTTGTTTCAGTTGGGAAAGAGTTGGGCCATGGGCTATAGTACATAAGTAACAGGTAAAACCCATAAACACTGCCTGAATTTAAGGAGATTATATATGTTTTAGTGTCTTAACACATATACATGGGTTGGGTATATACTGACCCATGTGTACACATTTTTATACATGGAAAAATAGCGTATAGGATTTAAAACACTATTTTTTAGAATTTGAACCAAGCCTGGAAAGGAAGGGTTGCCCTAGGCCATAATCAGAGCATCAAATCTACCAAGAGTGATAAATGGTGCTATAACAAGGATTTCCTATAAGATGTCTTATAGCTTCCTTTTTCTTGAACTTCCACATCTTTTATCTTCTATGAAGTTGAATGGGTATTAGAATGAGTGGAAGATGTGGTTATACAGTGGCACATGAGGTAGGCTACTATTGGCGTGCCCTTTTTTGATGTTCTTTTTTTCTTCCTCCTGTTTTTTATATTTTCTAACTTGATTTTTTTCTGATGGACATAGGGGTGACATGGTCATGAAGGGTGTTGGCTGAGGTGTGGTGAGGTCAGTGGCTCTTTTTATATTCCAAAACAGCTTTTTGTCACCATTTTTCCACTGGACTTCCCTTCCTGTACTTTTTCAAGACCTCCTGTAATACCGACACAAAATTGTTGTAGAAAACACATAATTGCTTGGAATTGGAATCTGGACTTGAGTATGGATGAAAGTACATGGGGATTATGGAGGAGATGAGATGGATGAAGGAAAACATAATTTTTTGTAGGCCCTATTATCCTCTGTATCCTATACTCATAATCTTCTTGCAAACCTGCAAAAAAAAATTGTTATTTTTGTATGTTAATCTCTTCTTTTTCTTTTTTTCTTTTCTTTTTTGAAAGACAACTAGGTTGCCTCGAATGAGGTTTTCATCCTTGTTTCCTGTCTTGGGTGCCTCAAAATCAGTTTCCACCTAACGCATTTTTTTTAATACTCTTGGGCAGCCTCAAGAGGTTTTCAACCCAAAAGTTGGACTCAGGTGCCTCATGGAGGTTTTCTCCTAGGTCTCTTTATTTTTTTCTCTTTTTTTCTCTTTCTCTTTCCTTTTTTTCTTTTCTCTAAGAAATTGGTGAAGTGGAAACCAAGACTTCTTCAATCACCAGCACTGCCTTGCTGATGTTGCTGATGAATTGTTTCTTTGATAAGGGCTTTTTGTATACTTTTAGCTTGTACCCCAAGCAAAGGGATACCTTCTGCATCGATGGTTCTTATTTGAACAATTCCATTACCATGGCACTTTTCTACCACATAGGTCCCAACCATCTGGTCATTAACTTGCCTTTGAAATCTTTGTATCGAGAGTTACACAGCAAGGCCCACTCACCTTCTTGAAACAGTTTGTCCTTGAAATTTCTAGCATGCCATATTTTCATTTGTGCTTGAGTCACTTCTGTGTGTAGGAGGGCCTGCATCCTAAATTCATCTAGCCCATTGAGTTGGAGCAATCTTTCCTGTTGTGCCCTTGTGTCATCTAGATCCAGTTGTGCTGCCATCCTTAAGGTGTTGTATTCGAATTTAACGGACAACAGGGCTTTCTTCCCATAGGCTATCTCGTAAGGAGTGAAGCCAGTGGTGGTCTTCCAAGTATTATTGTAGGCCTATGTGGCCTCCACCAATCTGTCTACCCAATCCTTTCTGCTGTTGTTAGTCACTTTGGTCAAAATGCTTGCCAATTCTCAGTTGGTGACTTCCACTTTCCCATTAGCCTATGTGTGGTAAGGAGTGGAATTTTTGTGCTTGATCTTATGTTGGCTTAACATATTTTCAATCATGTGGGATGTAAATTTTTTGCCTTGATAGCTTGATAGCTTTGGCTTCAACCTAGTTTGTTAAGTAGTCAGTGCACACAATGATGTACTTCTTCTGTTTGGATGGAGGGTCCATGGGCCTGATGAAATCCATGCCCCACTTCTCAAATGGCTTGTAAGTCACTTGAGGTTGCAGAGGCATTTCATCCCTAGGGGTAGGATTTCCCATCCTTTGGCATCAATCACACTGGCTGGTATACCTTTTTACATCTTGGTGGAGATTGGGCCAGTAATAGCCAGCTTGTAGTACCTTGAATGTTGTTCTTTTGGCTACAAAGTGACCTCCACAAGGCCCATCATGACAGGCTAGAAGGATGTCAAAAACCTCTTCTTCCCTGACACATCTTCTCATAATTTTATCTAGACCCATCTTGAAGAGATTTCCCCCAATCCAAGTGAATGGGGTGCTTTTTCTTATGATTCTTCTCTTTTCCTTGGATGACAAATTTGGAGGGAAATGTGCAAATACCAAGTAGTTTTCTATGTCATCAAACCATAAAGACGGAACTGAAACAACGAATAAATGTTCATCTGGTAGCTGATCATCAACCATTCCTTCCTCACCTATAGGAAAAGTCAATGTGGATAAAAAATCTTCAAGTACATTCTCTTTTCTAGACTTATTAATAATAGTTAGATCAAAATGTTGCAACAAAAGTAACCATCTAATAATTTGGGCATTTACATCAGGTTTGTTCATCCAATATTTAATTATAGCATGGTAAGTATATACAAATTTATTGTAACCAGTACTGTAATGCCTAAATTTATTCAATGAATGGACAACATCTAGGAGCTCATTTTCAGTTACTGTGTAGTTTAAATCGACTTTCGACAGATTCTTGTTGATGAAGTAAATGGCATAACTTAGCTTGTCATCTATCTAGCCTAGAGCCACACTTATAGCTTTGTGAGAGGCATCAGCATGAATGTGAAAAGGAAGAGCCCAATTTGGGCCTTGGAGAATAGGTGCAATAGTCAATTTGTTCTTTAGAGTTTCTAGGGCCTCCTCGCAGCTTTCTATTCATAAAAACTCAGAATCTTTAACCAATAATCCACATAAGGGAGAGCCTACCTTGATGAAATAATTTATAAATCTCCTATAATATCCAAATAACCCTAAGAAACCTCTAACATCCCTTGGCTTCTATGGAGTAGGGACCCTTTTTATGATGGCTATCTTATTTGGGTCTACTTGCAGTCCTTCTTGGGATATTGAGTGACCTAGAATATTCCCTGTAGTCATCAAGAATTCACATTTTTTAGGAATAAGAGATAAGTTCATATCAATGCATTTGTTTAACACCTCTCCCAGGTTAGAGAGAGCCTCCTACAAATCACACCCATAGGGGGTGAAATCATCCATATAAATTTCTACTGCATCATGGACTAGCTCTGCAAAGATGTTTAGGACTGCTCTCTGGAAAGTGGTAGGGGAATTTGCATAAACCAAAAGGAAAGACCCTATAAGCATGGTATCCTTAGTCATCACATTGATGGTAGCCCCAAGATCAATCAAGATATGGTGAACAATGGTGCCCTCGATGTGTACATCTACTACAAGACTCCCAGAATCTAGATACCTTAGGCAAATTACTCATCCCAGCATTAAGTAGGGCAATTGTCCAATGACATTAATGGTAGGGGTGTATTTCTTTCGCCTTGTTGGATGTTTGAAACTGTTAAACAGGCAAATCCCCTCTGCGGACAGAGGCGATCCCACAAGCCCAAAATGGGTCTAGCAACAATCAATTCACGCTGCTATGCAAGTTCCTAGTTATATACTAAAAGGTGGATTACGAAGACCAACCTGGAATCCAACGCAAATGTCGAATCAGAGTTGACCCTCCGGCTCCCTTGCTTCAGCAGGTCACAATCCTAGCGATCCTCGTGAATGGACACCTGCACATGCAAAGACCGAGACAACTACAAGCATAAAATCCACCAAAGTACAACTATATTTCAGTCAGAAAGGAAATAAATCAAACATCATAATAGGC
>APFE030741484.1:28548-38640 GCA_000404065.3 Pinus taeda
GGGGATAGCATATGCTTGTGGTGCGTCATTTCGACAAAATCCGATGTCATCAAGTTTTAACGAGTCTGACAAAGGAAGAACTCGGCGTACTTTCATGTTTAGAGAGTTTGAAAAGACAACAAAAAAGGAAACTCCAGGGGTGTCCTTTTTCGTAAAGTTGTGTCTCTCGGGCCCGAAAAAGTATAAAATAATGCCCGAAAGAACCGCCCGACCATTACAATCGAGGAGTACTTTTCATAAATAGTGATTTCGACCTGAAAAAGTAAAAAAGCGATCAAAACCACGTCGTTTCGTAACCATTAACAGGTTTGAAACGACAAAACCCAGTAATCTTTTTATGTTTTAACGGTCGACAAAAGAACTTAAAACGACCGCCCCTTAGTAACGTTTGACGAACCAAGAGGAATAACTCGGCAATCTTTTCCTCTTTAAACGGTCAGGAAAAGAGTTGAAAGCAGACCGTAAAGTAACCTTTTCTCGTGTTTTACCGAGCTTGAAAAAGTTGAAAAAGAGCTCGTTTGATTGTGTTGAGTTGCACCAACCCCTGTCATCATACAAAAACAGCGCAAAACCTACTTCGACATGAAAATATCCCAAAAATACTCAAAAATATTATTTCTAATGTATTTTTAGGTCAAAAAATGCTATAAATAGTGAAATGGTAAAAAATAAACTTACTTTTCACTTTTTACCTTTGTGAGTTTACTATTGGAGGGTTTTTGGTGCAAATTTCAACTGCTGATTGCGATCAACCCAGGAGATCATTCAAGCCGCCGTCTGCAACAGGTAAGAGACCTCATCCTTAGCTCTGTTTTCATTCCATTTTTTTAGATTTTCATCCATAATTTAGCTCCCTGCAAGAGGATTTGTAATTTCATAGGGTTGCGCCATTGGCGCGATTTTCCCGCTCGGGATCGCGCCAATGGCGTTTTTGCCTAAAGGGGTCGCGCCCTTGGCATGACTGTTTCAGGAACAGTCGCGCCAACCGCGCGATCTCAATTTGCTACAAATTTTACCGTTGTAATTGCAAATTTTTTCCAGTTTAGGTTTCATCAATGATCTAATGATGGAAATTTCACCTTTGTGGTTGTAGGGTTTTGTGAGAATGGTTCTAGAATGGAAAGAACGGGAGCATAATGCCGTGGATGCCATGGCAATGGAGGATGATGCATGTATGAATGCTCTGAGAGACTGTGGCTTGAAGAAATTCTTCCACACCTCATATTTACGTGCACAACCTGAGCTACTGCGATTCATCGTGGATGCTTGGGATACAGAGGATCAAGTATTTTGCTTGAAAGACCAGACATTGGAGTTAGATGTTTCCGATGTCTACTTTATCACTGGACTATCGCGGCGAGGTGCACGGCCCATCTTGACTGGTAGTCAGCCTTCTGGAGAGAAGATAGGGGAGGTGATGGAACGAGTTTGTCCTGGGGCACAGTTTGGAGCAAACAGTAAGAAAGTATATATTAACACGGTGCCCAACCTGGTGCTACGAGTGATTTTATTCACTATCACCCAGACAGCTGGAGTATAGGCGCCCCACGAGGCCAGCAAAAATCATTTTTTGTTAGCCACTAAGTGTCTCCATCCTACATTGTTTGATTGGGCCACGGCAGTGACAACAAACATCAAACGGCAGCTTACCAAGTGTAAGTGTGACGAGAACAAACAGTTCGGCTATGGATCTATCGTGGTAACTTTCTTCCTGGAGTGACTGTCGATATTCCGGGTACCAGGGGGTATAGTGGCAGATCCAGTGCTACGGGAACCGAGGTTGCATCGATGGGCAGAACTCATGCCCAGAGGAGGAGGGGGCCAACAGATGTCCTGGAGGCCCGAGTTCTTTATCTGGCTCCGTCACCAGATGATTGTCATTGAGGACTGGCCCTATGCGGGCACGGATTTCACTGGAGATCCCGATCTCCCTCTGCCTACCGGAGAGGACTGGGACAAGGAGCTAGGTAAGAACTTTTTTTTTTTTTTTTTTTTTTTTTTTTTTTTTTTTTTTTGACATGCCTATCTCTTACGGCATCTATATATGTATGCAGATGTTGGTGCAGAGCGACCAGCTGACTTGCCTCATAACGTACGGAGAGCACAACCTGCAGCGGATCCTCAGGTAGAGGGTGATGACGATCTAGTACAGAACCTTGAGGCACTTACTCAAGGTATTCCAGATTATGCCAGATTGGCGGACGTGCCTAGAGCGTACCAGAGGCACACAGTGGGAGTATCTACTCGCGTCCATCGTCTGTTGAGACGTTTGGTGCGAGTGGTGACATGCTATCATGAGCATCACCGTGATTAGACGCCTAGGTTTTCTTTTTGCACATTTTTGAGGAACATTTGTCAGCGGTTGTATGAGTTTTGGACATGTATTATTTTTTGGATTATGTAACACGCGGAGTGCACACATTTTGACACACACGTATATATATACATATGTTTATGGTTTATTGTTGTGTTTTCATGTGCTTGCTTGCATAATGTTTTATTTACAAATTACGCAAATGTCTATCTAATACATGATTGGCCAATGCATCAGATAATGTGTTTAATTGTCGTGGAATACGTTGATATGTAATGAACTCAAAATTCCTCTCTAACAATCTTACACGTAGATACAACCTTAGAATATGATGGTCTCTGACGGAATAACGCCTATTGAGCTGGAGGACGACAAGTTGAGAATCTAGGTTTACCACCAATGCCCGAATGCCGAGATTGATTGCTTCAGTGAGGAGCTCGATTACAGCACAATATTCGACGACATTATTAGTGGTACGACCCAAACAGACACCTTGAAGATCTATCAGCTCACCATGAGGATCATAGATCACCCACGCCGCAGAGGACAAGTTGCGAGTACTGCGGCAGGCACCATCAGCGAAACCAATATAAGGCGTATTAGCATTATGCACAAGAAGCGAAAGACACAATAAGCGACAATCAAGCCTACTAAAACTGACACACATACACAACACACTTGCTAGAGTACATGTATATACAAAATGAAGTGTACCAGCATCACGCATAGTACTTTTTCAAATACAACCCGTTTCGGGGCTGTGCGAGAGGGTTTCCTTCATAATCAATTAGCTCATAGGCCCCTTTTTGCAAAACTTTCTTGACAATGTAAGGGCCTAGCCACATAGATTCGAGCTTTCCTGATCCTAGCTTATCGTTTGCCTGATCGTATAGCAGAACTAAGTCTCCCTCGAAAAAAGAACGTGGATGTATAGTCTGGTCAAAGTGAGATTTGACTCGCTTCTTCTGTGTTTCGATGGCCAAAGAGGCTAGGCGACGAGTCTCATCTAGCCATTCCAGATAAAGGAGACGTTCTTCTAATGGGGTGGTGTTGGGAAGTAGCTCGACAACTAATCTTAACGAAGGGATTTCACACTCGATTGGAAGGGTAGCCTCTAGTCCATAGACTAGTTGAAATGGAGTGAAACTAGTGGCATCCTTCACAGAGGTTCGGTAAGCCCACAAAGCAGGGAACAACATCAAATTCTAGTTAGAATTGTGCATGCCAACGGTACACTGAAGCATTGTAACCAAAATCTTATTGATCGCTTCAACTTGGCCATTGGACTGAGGGTAGTACAGAGTAGAACTATCATGCTTTAAGCCTAGCTGGGTTGTTAGTTCCGTCATCATATGATTCCAGAAATGCCTTCCGTGATCAGTGACGATGGCTTGAGGGACGCCGAATCACGAAATAACATGGTTGAATAAAAATTGCGCTGTTGTGTGACCGTCTTCAGTCAGTGTAGGCATCGCCTCGGCCCATTTATTAAAGTAATCGACGGCAACGATGATAAACCCATGCCCCCCGGCCGAGCGAGGGTTACAGGTCACATAATCAATGCCCCATTTTGCAAAAGGGCTGACGGTAACAACAGGGTGCAAAGGAGCGGGGGGTGCTCGCATCTTCCACTGGAATATTTGGCACTCATGATAGGAACGGACAGCAAGAATGCAATCCTTAAAGATAGAGGGCCAAAAGTAGCCAACACGGAGGATTTTTTGGGCAGTTGCATATCCGGACATGTGACCACCACAAGAACCTGAGTGGCAGTCATTCAAGACTCGCTCAGCTTCCTCATGAGTAAGACAAAGGCGGAGAACAACGTCGGCGCCGAGGCGATATAAGGTATCCCCAATGATACGATATGGTTGAGATTGATGACGAATCCTTCACCAAGCGTCTTTAGACACGCTCGGGCGAAAGGAGGACGTTTGCAGATATATAATGATGTCACCGTACCAGGGGTCGAGGGTGCTAATGAGAAACAAAGTCTCATCCAGAATTTGATCCTGTATATGAGAGGGAGAAGAAGAAGATGGCAAAGAACAAATTAACTCAGCAAAAACGAGTGATTTCTTTGACTTGGCAGTAGCGAATTCCAAGTCAAACTCTTGGAGGATGACAATCCACTTTGAGTACTTGCCCCCCAGCAACTGGCGTGACAAGATATACGTCATGGGGTTGCAATCGGAAATCACAGTAGTAGTGCGCAGTAGAATATAGTGATGGAAACGTTGGACAACGCAAACGACGGCTAACGCCAACTTCTCGACATAAACATATCGAGCTTCCGTATCTAAAAGGTTTCTACTGAGATAATAGATAACATGCTTAGTGTCATCGTCGTCAGTTTGAACAAGAACCATGCCGATAGTGGTGTCGGCGGCAGCTAAATACAGGGTGTAGTCACGATGATAGTTTGGAGGGCGAAGCAATGGAGCAAAAACAAGGAGACCCTTGAGTCGTTCAAAAGATTCTTGAGCCATGGTATCCCAATGAAAAGGGACATCTTTTTTAAGTAATCATGTAAAACCTTTAGCCACCTCGGCATAGTTTGGAACGAAACGACGTAAAAAATTCGCTTTACCTTGCAAGCTCTGCAATTGATGTAAGGTAGCAAGGGGAGGAAGATTGACTATGGCTTCGACTTTGAGGGGATCCAGTCGGATGCCCTCGTGGGAGACGAAAAATCCTAGAAGTCGACTCGATTCTACGCAGAAGACACACTTGTGAGGATTAAGTCTGATTCGGTAGTGTCAACAACGAAGAAATATCTCGCGAAGGTGAGTAGGGTGGTCCCGACGCTTGGCTGAATGAGCTAGAAGATCATCCAGGTATGGCTGTACAATGTGTCGTATGTCATGAAAAGCGTAGGACATTGCACGTTGGAAGGTAGCACCGGCATTTTTTAGACCGAAAGGGAGCTTCTTATAGGCAAAAGTACCCCATGGACAGATGAAAGCGGTCTTGTGTTGATCAGCGAGAGCAATATTGATCTGGTTGTAACCAGAAAAACCGTCCATAAAAGAATACATCTTGCTTCCCGCACACTCGTCAATAATCTGATCAATGAATGGTGTGGGGAAATTATCTTTAGTACAGGCCCGATTAATATCACGATAATCGACACAAACGTGGATAGTTCCCTGTTTCTTAGTGACAGGTACAATATTAGAAACCCAATCTATGAGCGGGATAGGATAAATAAAACCGACTTTAAGAAGCTTCTCTACTTCAGCCTTGATCGCTGCAGCCTTTCTGGGGTGTACCGGACGTAAACGTTGACGAACAGGCTTAGCACCTGGGTACGTGATGATTTCATGCACCACTATGCTAGGATCAATGCTGGGCATTTCTTCATAGGACCAAGCAAAAACATCACGAAATTCGCAAAAAAGGTTTGAATAAAGTCGAATCTCCTCTGGAGTACAAGTGACTCCAATGTGAATGTGTTCAATGATCCCTGGTTTGAGAGAGATGTCGATGGGCTGGGTTTGCGTAATGTTTTCCATATTACCTTCAGAAGAGGCTTGATAAACTTGAACAGGTGACTGAAGGATTGGAAATGGGAAACGAGGAGCAAACCGTTGGATACAAGTCGGCATATCCTGAGGGACAGAGAGAAACGAGGAACGATGGTGGGTATCATGCCAAGGAGGTTCCTCGAGCGAGAGATATAGTCTCAATAATAGCTTCGTCAGAAGAAAATGTTTCTTTTAAAGGATCCGAAGAAGTTTGATCTACAAGCCCTAAGGATGGAGTGAACGTGTGGAAAATCTTGCTTGAAAGAGCAAGTTCAGATGAAGGAGCCGATGAAGCTATGATTTCGACGTAGTTGAGTTCGGTAGGACTCAACGGCATCTGGTCGCCCCAAGAATCTACTTGGTCGATGGGAGGAAGGATCCACGGATCAGAACAAGTAGAAATCATATTGACGGAAGCGAAATTCAGAGGCGGGGCTGGAAAAACACCCATGAGGGTGGGATCTTTGAAAAGCCCGTGACCCAGACTCTCAGTTGATTTGGAGGTATGCTCCACAAAAGGGATAGTTCCTTCCGAAGAGGAAGCGAAGAATGACAGCTGGTCGACAGTAATAATCTTCCCTTGGACAATCCGGATCACACCACTGCAAAAAACTTCCACAGAAGCCTTAAATCAAACAATCTTCCCTTGGTGAGGGAAACGAATGATACGAAAGAAAGATGAAGCGACAGCTTGCATTGCATATATCCAGCTGCGTCCGAGAAGGAGGTTGTAGGTTAGAGTAGCATCAACGACTTCAACTTCCATCTCGACCGTTTTCCCTTCCAAATAGATGGGTAAACGTGGGAGTATACCATAAGGACGGGATGCTCTTCCATCAAAAGCTTCCAAGGTGGTGGGAGACTGACTCAACGTCGGAGATCCAATAGCTTTCCAACAGGCAACAAACATGATGCAAGTTGAAGCACCTTCATCAATGATTGTATGATGGATAGTTTTCTTATCAATAATGACCTATATAATGAATGCAATTTGGGGAGGCAGTCTCTGTGTATGGTGTTCTAAGTCAAACGTAATTAAATCTGAGTCAGCCGGGTCTATGCCGCCGATAGCGGATAGAAAGGACTTCCTCTGAGAAGGGTAGCTCTGGAGAACTTCTAAAGCGGACATAGCCGATGGAGTCTGGGCTAAATCCTCAACGATATTGTATTGCTGAGCAGCATGGGTATTTGGGTTGTAAAAAGATTTCCAGAGTACTCCTTTTGGAGGGGGTCGAAGAGGTGTTTCAGTACTAGGTCTCTCGATATGGAGAGGGCTTGAACTGAACGGAGGAGCACTGGGTGGAACCTCAGGCTCTTTCCCGGCAGATGGATAATCCTTTGTTCGAGTACTGATGTTAACAGGTATTGTTCCCGCCATGAACACTTGGGAACCGAAGGAAGAGGGAGGTTGAGAGTCAACGACCATTTGCGTTTGCTGTGAGGGAAAGGGTTCTTTAAGCACCGCAAGGACCCCGGGAGCGCCTTTCAACAAACGACTAACTTCGGACCGCCGAGGGCAGTCTTTGGTATAGTGATCCTCATCACAGATAAGACAAGGATACTTGGGTTTGCGTTTGCACTCTCCTCAGATTGAGTTAGGGGTTCCTGTTTAGTTGTTCTGGCTGTTATTTTTCGCTTTCCCTTCTTTTTTTACTTTCGAGGCTTTGGTCTGTTGTGGTGGACTGGAAGGCATTAACCTCGGAAGTAGGTTTTAGAAGCAGGTATGTACCTGAGGAAGTGGTTTCAATTGGAGCATTTTGACTGTTCTGCTTCCAAGATTTCACGGGAATTTTCTTGAGGATGAATAACAGACCCAATAATGCCGTCACAGTAGGTGTTTGGGGCGGGCTTTTGGATGTCCTGGTCTAGGGATGCATCAGGAAAATAATCATACAATGTTTACTGACTGAGAATAAACCAAGTCGAGGTATTGAGCACGCGCGATAGCTTTCTCTTCAGTAACACATGCTCCCATAGCAATGTCCCGAGCTATTGGAGGAACGAACGAAGTCGTGAACCAATCCGTAAGAAGCTGGTCGGGAATCCAAAATTTAATCATATGTCTACGCCGTCTCCATTCATGGATGTGATCAGAGATATGCGTAGCTATTGTCTTTCTTAATGATGTGAGGAGGTGTGTGCCCGTTTCATAACTAATGGGCAACTGAAAATGTGTGAGGAATGCCATAGCCAACGAGTTGAAATCCTGAAAGGATCCGCGATTGAGCTCAATATACCACTTAGCGGTAGAGCCAGTGAGAGTCCTTTGAAAAAGGCGAAGCCGAATTGAATCATGAAGCCATGAATTGGATGAACACTAGAGATGATAGGTCATGACATGAGCTTGTGGATCTTCATTAGCTTTACCGTCGAATTTTGGACAGTCACCAGGAATTTTGGTCGGAACCGGAGGCTAATAAGGATTATGAAGAATAGGATCATTAGTCAGTTTGGACACATCCGGTAATTCTAAAGTTGCTAAGAACGGTAACTGAGGATTGAAAGACATCTGGGGCTGCTGGTAGGATGGAGCACCCGGGTTCCAACCAGGTGGTGGTTGGCCCCATGGGCTTTGCCCTGAGGGATTTGGCCCCATGGTGTGTTGGCCGTAGGGATTTGTGTTTTGCCCCCCAGCGTATGGATTACCAAACGATGCTGCAAAAGCACCATATGGTTGTTGATAATTCTGGTAAGGGGCAAACAAAGGTTGCCCTTGAGGTTGTTGATAACCGTATTGTGGTGGGACCCCAAATTGAGCTTGAGACCCAGGCTGAGTTTGATAAAATGTTTGGGATTGAACTCCAGCCTGCATTTGAGGACTAGATGGATTTTGGGGTCCCACTTGGGGCCAAGGGCCGGGTTGAGCAGCGCCAGTAGACTGTCCAGTAGGTTGGGCTATCTGAGCAGAAGGATAACCTTGCTGATACTGAGGTTGGCCTACCTGCTGATACTGAGGTTGACCTACCTGCTGATACTGAGGTTGCTGTTGTGCGGCAGAAGGTTGTCCTAACATACCAGATGGCTGAGTGGGCTGGGCAGGTGGTTGGCCCAACTGTGTTTGAGGCTGACCGGCTTGCCCAGAAGATTGAGTATACTGAACAGTTGGCTGACCAAGTGGTTGGGCAGCTTGTCCAGAAACTTGGGTATACTGGACGTTGGGTTGATTTGGGTTAACAAATGATTGACCGGTTTGTCCAGTATGAGAGCCTTGCTGGATACCAGGTTGAGCTTGCTGAGTGGAAGGTTGGCCTGGATTACTAGTAGGTTGCATATGAGAGGTGAAAAAAGGACCACCAGAGGCAAAAGGGTTTCCTTGGAAGGATTGTCCTTGTAAGTTTTGCTGAGGTGGTTGTTCAGGTTGCGCATACGACGCTTGACCACCATGATAAAAGGTGGAACCCAAATCTATTGACAGCGGAACTGAAACCTCTATAGCTGGTTGACCTGTCCAAGTCCCAGGAGGTGGTAGATACTGATCGTATTGCCCTTCAAGTGGGACATTCGATGTAGGATCAAAACCTATGAATAAAGAGGTCGAAGGTCGACTAAAAATAGGGGTCGAAGAAGCCACAGATACTGTTGGAGGGGTTGTGATTGAGGTAACAGCTGTACCGCGATGTTGTGGAGTCAAAGGCTCCGTATTGGAGAAAATGGGTGGTGACCAAATAGAAGTCGGAAAGGGAGATGACAGAACATTACGCAATGCTCTATAGCCAGGAGGTAGTCCCCCAATAGCAGGAGTTCTACTAACAGGTGTAGATTCCATTGTGGTGGGAATCTTGTCCCCTGGCACACCGGATTCGTCAGTCGTAGTAGGGGATGTGTTTTCCATATCAGAAGGAAATGGTTGTCGAGGAGAAGTGTATTCCCAAAAAGGGATACCGTTTTGAGAAGGTTCCCAAATAGGGTTTGAATAAAATTGGTAATTCTCGTCGCCTGGAGCATGAGAGTTAAGCGGTTGTATACTTGGAACAATAGGAAGAGTTTTACTCACAACCGGTATCTCGGGAGATGAGATTGGTAATTCCGCCAGGATGGGACTTCACAAAATCCTAGGAAATCTAACGAAACCAGACCCTACTTAGACTAACGCAAACAAAATTTAACCGGGTTATATGTTATCGTGGTCAAATAAATTTTAAGACACAGAACTTGACCTTTTCATTTTTTAAGAGTCGAGAAAAGGACAAAAAGATGACTCTAGTCTCCTTCGAATATTTAATGAGCACGAAGTGACAAGATGCTCACAGG
>APFE030741484.1:39872-63377 GCA_000404065.3 Pinus taeda
AAAACAAAAATTCGAGTTTAAGGAGCTTTCAACTAACAAACTGGCAAAATTCACAGAGCTGGCGCGACTGTGAATCTGCAACTTGCGCTATTCAGGAATTGGTGCGAGTTCCTGTTGTGCAACATGCGCCAACTGGCACGACTTTCAAAGGAAAAAACGCACCAACCGCGTTTGCTAACCCAAAAAATAAATGAGACAAACCAGGGTCGGGCCAACAATGCTCAGAAGGATCAAACAGCAAATAACAATTTTAAAACTGACCCAGAAAGCTCATTAACTCAGGAAAGCAAGAGAAAACTAACATGCAAGACAAACTCCAAATAGCTTCTCCCCAGTGGAGTCGCCAAATTGTTAAACAGGTAAATCCCCTCTGCGGACAGAGGCGATCCCACTAGCCCAAAATGGGTCTAGCAACAATCAATTCACGCTACTATGCAAGTTCTTAGTTGTATACTAAAAGGTGGATTACGAAGACCAACCTGGAATCCAACGCAAATGTTGAAGTAGAGTTGACCCTCCGGCTCCCTTGCTTCAGCAGGTCACAATCCTAGCGATCCTCGTGAACGGACACCTGCACATGCAAAGACCGAGACAACTACAAGTATAAAATCCACCAAATTACAACTATATTTCAGTCAGAAAGGAAATAAATCAAACATCATAATAGGCAATGAGATTGGAACCATAATAGCAGTCGTTTATTAATGAATAATAGGCAGAGAAAGATACAACCAAGGTTCTGACGTTGAACCTATTCTCTGGCTGGGCGAGCAGCTATGTATGCCTTGCAATAGACTCTCTCTCTCTCAAGATTCCGGCAGCATAACCTCCCTATGCTTCAAGACTCCTACTATCACTCTAGACAAGCATAATCACAACTAGCATTACTCCAGAACTAGCTTGTCTAATGCATGAGGGCAGACTCTTATAAATGGAGAAGGGAGGAAGATTCAATGCACCAGGATGCCCATTGTGGATCGACATTATCTCCGAAGAGCTACTGAGGATAGATGTCAAGGATAGATGATGACTCTCGACCTCTATCAGATGGATGTTTTCCCTCAAAAGACTTCATGATCTGAAAGGAAAAAACATATGGGTGCGTCTTTGCCAAAAATCATTACCAAACTTAGTTGGCGCGAGTGTTGTTCTAGGACAGAGCGCCAATGGGCACACCCCTTTTTGAGGATCTCAGTGATTGGCGTGGATAAGACACTGTGTACCTGCGCCAATGGAAAAAGGGCACTTTTCAGGGATAATTTGCAGAAGGTGTCTTCAGGGAACATGAAGTACATACTCAGGGGAACATAATGCAAGTGTTTTTAGGCTATGTCACTGCTCACAGGTCTCGGAATGTATCCTCCAATGTAAAAAAACAGGGGTAACAGGGACGGTGACCAATGGTGACAAATTATTGTGTAACTAAAACACTTCCCTTTGATCACCTTGTTGTATATGGGGACATCTCTGATAGCGTGGAGAAGTGGGATTTTGACACACAGATTTTTCAACTCACCTAGAAGTTCAGTCTCTTCTGGGGTGTGCTGGACTGGATGGGTTAACCTTTCAGGAAAGGTGGGTGGATTTACTCTAAATACACTTTCCTTTCTTTCCTCCTCACTCTCCTTGGGTGGAGATGGAGGTTTGTTATCCGGGAGCACTCTCCTAGGCCTAAGTTTAATTTCATGAATTTCCACAGCATAGGCAGGGTAGGATGTTTCTCCACTATGGACAGGTTGTGCGTGTCTATTTTTCGAGTTCAGGTTCTGTTGGGCAGGCATCTGAGTTTGTTTAGGTATATAAGGGTGTAGGAGTTGTGGTTGAGATGGAGGTGAAGGAAATAGAGCTGGAGATTGGTTGTATGGGGGCCTCCACCCCTCAGGTGGTTCTTTCCACTGACGTTGTGGTGGAGTATATGGTTGAAATGGTTGATTGGCTGATTGGGAATGGTATTAAGGTGCAAAAGACTAGGGAGAAGTTGTAGACTAGGAAGGTTGAGCAAGGCGGGCAACAAGGGGGAATGGATGTGTTTTGGTTAGGGTCATAATATGAATAGGATGACCCTTGCATGTCATGTTGGTATGCTCGAGGTCCATGAGGCCTCCTTTGATTTATGTAGCAAAGTTATCTAGTCACCCCTTTAGTTACCTGATACAGAGCTTTTAATCTAGGCAAAGAAGGGAACTTGTTTGTGGAGTGTTTTTCCTCAGAGACCAAGCATATTTCTATAAGGTTTAATAGAAATTCATTCCTAGGGAGCCTCCTTGTGCATCTAGGGTAGAAGATGGATAATTCTCTCTTTTATTCCTCCTTTTTCTTTTGATATACATAGTGTCCATTTGCAGAGAAATGTTTTACAGCATTTCACTCTTAAAGTCTTCCAACATGTTCCCACTTTCACTTTTTATGGATCTATTGGAAGAGGATGAATTGGCCAATACTTGACTAGCCTTACCCTTTTTCTAGGTGCCCTAAAATGATTCTTGAAAATTGTCTTGATATCATCATAGGGTAACTGGTAGATGTCCCCTCTTGATAGTAGGTTTAGGGTTTCTAGGATATCTTTCCTTTCCCCCCTGAGAAAGACTAAATTAAGTGATTCAAGATCAAGGGTGCACCTGGCCCTTTTGTAGCTGAGTTTGAATATTTCCTCATAATCCTCTAAAGACTCATCATGTCTCCAGGTCATTCTAAAAATTTCCTCTTTCATATCTTTGGACCTACAGTAGTCCCTATACTTGTTGTTGAAAGCTTGTTGTATCTTAGCCCAAGTGGTGATACTATCCCTAGGTAAACCCATGAACCAGCGTAGGGTTGAATCCTTGAGAATGTATGGGATTAATTTCAACTTCTGATCATCAGAGGTGTAATCATAAGTTCTGCATATGAAAACAAATTCAAACAAAAAAGTATCGATATCTTCTGAGGTCAGGCCATGGAAGTGAGAAAATGTAGAGGGGCTTATGTTTTTTCATCTTAGCATCCCCATTAGTTTCTCTTATGGGAAAAGTACCCTCAACTCTTTCCCTGTCTCCCCTTTCATTTTTATTTTCAACCATTGTGTCAGTTGGTGGAACGATTTCTTCTTCTTCCCATATAGGCTCTTCAAAAATATTTGGTTGTTCGCCTAAGGGGTCCTCTAGCTCACATCCACTGAAGAAAAGGGAAGGTTGGTTATTTCAAGTGGTGGGGGTATATGGCATAAATATTTCTAAGTTATCCCTATTCCTACGAGGCATGAAAGGAGTGTGTTTCTTTTTTGGAATTTTAAAGTGCTTGCAGAATTGCCAGAAAACATAACTAAATTGCAACTATTTGCTTAATGGAACTAATTGCAGAATGAAAGAGATAGGAAAAGGAAGAAATAAAGAAGAGATCACATCTACTCTGACACCTCCTCGGCAACGACGCCAAAAAGCGATGAGCACCAGTATTGCAGCAAGGATGTTGCAAATCCTAAGGCTACCGACTTTACTTCATCAACCGAGGGTTTGTACAAACTTAGAAGTGATAGTGTTGTATACACAAATAGATGTAATTGGTTTACTCTTTTGACTTAGTTAACGGAGAATCCACAGTAAGAACCATTTTTTTCCAATGTTTCGAATCCCAACTGGGATCCATCACTACTGATCTGAGGTCATAGATCACTAGGGTTTCTCAAATCAACCTTCTATTGACTAGAAGAAGTCTAATTACCAATTGGAGAAGGGAAATTTACCCTAATTGGGAGAAAAGAAATGTTGCCTATTGCAAGAATGAAAGACTAAAAAAATGCTTGCAAAATAACATGAAATCCTCTATCTACTTGCCAACATACCTTGCTTGCAAAAGAACTCTACTTTAACACATGTGAGGTTTTAACTAATCTAAGCATGAAATCAGATCTAGAGAGTACTAATTGTTGTGTGCATGAATAAACATAAAAGAACTCGTTTTCTTTATATTTTTGCTTGAAAAATGTAAATGCTAATCTTTCTTGGTTCTTTGGTAGGGGGAACAAGTGTGGAGGAAGAGGAGTACAATGGTTCAAATGTCTTGGAGGGCAAGTAGGGGCCTAATCTTGGCTTTGGTGATTAGTTTTCTCAATTCAGGCTCAAAACAAGCTGTTACAGGTATTCCTATGAGATGTCTATAGGATGTACTAGTTCACCTACAGGATCCCTTATTTTACTACAGGAACATGCCGAAAGCTTAGGGAGTGGTCTAGAAGGTGGGATGGAGATTGGAAAAGGTGAATAAGGAGGGAATACGACATGGGATTGGTAGGAACTTACTGATAACTCAAGCCAAAGCTTTAATATGGTTGGATTTTCTCAACAGAAATGGAAAGTTTTCCTCATAAAACGAGAATTTTGATTGAGACCTTACTAACTTTTGGCAATCATGGGTGGATATGGCTTGGATGAGGCTAATGATATGAGGTCTCCCTGCAATGTAGAAACTCCTACAACAACACACATCATTGTTGGAAATTATACATAAGTTCATATAAAACCAAGAATGGTTTATTCAAAATAGAAGAAAACAGAGTTGTCGCCATTTATTTGCTAAGGTCATGCATGGAAGTGCTTGAAACCAATACATAAACAAGATAAAATCAGTGCAAAAACTAAGAGACCATAAATTCTAATTACAACTTATCTAATGACACTAAAAGATAATGACCTAATTAGCAGGAAATACTAGATTATGTAGAAATCGAGAATTATGTCTTTTTTGGGCTATATGGGAAGTGTTCCTCAAGGCATGATACCTGAAAGGGAGAAATGAGATAAAAATTTCTTGTTGTCAGCCTTTCTTGAATATCTTCTTGTCACTATGATGCTACTGTTAGAACTATCCACAAATGGAAGCAAACTAATTAACCCTACCAATATTTGCAAATTAACAACCCCAAAATCAGTTTAGCAACTAACTATGAGTATAAGTTAAGCATACATATACAACAAGAGGAACCTATGTTGCTAGGGTTGGCCCCTAACCCAAGAGATTCATCCCTCTTATTCAACTTAGTGTTGGATCAAGGGAATGCTGCTCATTTTCATTAAAATATCAGAAATACACAAGAGTGCCTGGTTACAATGCTTCAACTCAAAAATGCTGCTTAGCTATCTTGCACAAAAAATCTGAATTATAATGAGGCTCTGGGCCTTTTTATGTATACAACTGAAGTTACCAAGAACTTCCTTAAATTTAGTGAGGCTTGGCTCCAAATCTTGAGATCAATTGGTCTTCAATTATCACTGGCTTAGCTTCCAATGAACCTCATACCTCAGCTACTTGCAACTCCGAGCTAATGATATTTGATTGAGGAATCTTCAAGTGAGTGAGGAGTTAAGGAGGGAGATCCTATCTCCTAGAATCCCTCTTCCTTGTCTTCATTTGAGTTCCTGCACTTTAATTAGCCAAAACCTGCAAGAAATGACATTAGAACACTAGACATGACATCTCATCTTTACTCTCCTCATTAAGAAAAATATAATTAAAACATGTAAAGAATTATGAGAAAAGTTGATTTTAGTGAGATAGAGGTGCATTAAGGTCCATATAAGTTACCCGTTGATGAGCCTCATCATCACTCCCCTTACTGAAAATGTTGCTTATCCTATGAGAAACTCAATCTATGTCCATGTCTTTCATTGCTTTGGTGGCCTCCCTAACATTCCAGGATGCTGCTGTAGTCTGCTCCTCATATGGATAAAACCATGCATTCCTCTCTATCTCCTCCCACTACTTTCTTTCTTCTTCTTCTTTTCTCCCCTCTAACATACCTAAAATTAATGGTGGGCTTAGTTTCAATCAAATCCAGTTAACTTTGAGTCTTTATACTGTTTTCTTATACATTGGGACTCTTTCTAGTGCATCCCTCATTCTATCAAGAGAATGATATTCTTTCATCTTTAGGCTATAGGGTAAGGTGTTCCATCTCCTTTGGCAGGCTTGTTGGCTCTCATCTCTTGGAAAACTCAGCATGTCTTCAAAATGAGCGACTACTTGTTCTTGTACAGTAAGGTTTCATGGTGCAAGCTTGGGATCATTTGCAATGAGGTTGTGAGTGTTGATGATAGCCATTGAGTTAGTTTGTTCTACTCTGATGAAAACGGGTTCTTCTTCTTCTGTTGCCAATACCCTTTTCATTTCTATAGTTTTGGCTTCCTCATGACTCATCCAAGATGCCAAGGCAATTAGTTGTAAGTCCCCTCTCTTTGGATTGGGGTCACACACATTTAAATCTATCAGAGCTAAATTGTGTAGGTAGAATTCATATATCTTCACTCTATCCTCCAGGGTGCTTTGATCACAGAGGTCAATGAATTTCCTATAGTATTGGAAAGGCAAAGTTCCTCTTTGTGCTAGGATTTTTATCTGAAATTGCAACCATTGTTCTTTGAGATATAAGGCATATGATTTTGTTGGCATCCTGCATTGAATTTCCTCCATGGATAAGCTTGCCATAGTTTCCAATTGGCCTTCCTTTTCCTATAGTTTCTTCCTTAGCCATTTGTTCTCAGCCTCTAACTAAGATTTCATCATTTTTTCTCTGTCTCTTGTGCTGCTTAATTCTCTGCCCATTTCTTGCAGCTTCTCTTCCATGTGGCCTACATCCTCCACCCCTTTTGATTTAGCAACTTGCATCCACCGATTTGTCCTTGCTCTCTCCTTTTCAAGTTCAAAGAATAGAGGAATGGAAAATTTTCTGGTATCACCCTACCTCCTTCAACGAATCTGTAGTAGGAGCTAAGGTTTTGTTGTGGGCTAGGCTCCTTCAGCTCTTTGGCATCTTCCTCTATTTTTTCTTGAGTAATTTTGGCCTCTTTTCCTTCCCTTTTCCCTTGTAGCCTTTCCTAATCTTTTTTCTATGTTTCTGGCAACTTTGATAGGGTTTCCTATAGGACTGTTTTTTCTTCATGTAGTTCTAACTATGTTTCCTGAAGGAGACCTTTCCCTTTTTGTAAGGGGTCAAAGGTGGTTTAACTTATTTGGTTGAGGCTGACCTGTTGACAGGTCTCCTAACATAGGTGATAGGTGACTTATGAGAATCTTGTTTTGATGTTTCTTCTTCTTCCTTCTTCTCTAGAGGGACTACTTTCTCTTGTTCTTTTAGTGAGTCCTCTATGATAATTGGAATATTGGTTGGGGTTTGAGGTCTCCCTTGTTTAATTCGGGTGCTCTTCCTCATTACTAAGTAAAGGGAGTTTTCCTTTGTCTCTTTCCCTTTGATTTGACAGGTGTACGTAGGGCAGTTAGAGCAGTTATTGCCTCCTTCTCTATATGCTCTCAAGACACCCTTGGTGATTCTTATTCTTCCTTGCTCTATTTTTTAGAATTTTATTCATTCTTTTGTACTTCATCCTCTCTTTATTCTTCTTTTTCATCCTCTTTTTCTTCTTCTATTTCATCATCTCCTTCTTCTTCTCCCTCACTAGGAGTATGGATTTTGTCATACTCAATGGATTGAATTGCACCTTCTTCCTGCATTTCTGCAAATGTTGACCATGCAATAGGGATTCTTAAATTGGTTAGAGCATCTTCCAGGATGAGTTTTATTAACCCATGATGTGCTAGCTACTAATGTTTCCCTTCTTGTACCTTGATGCTCATGTCTATTACTGATTGTAACAGAAAATAAGGTACACCAAGTTTGTTATGAGGAGGTGTCTCCCCTTCAAATCTTAGCTCATGGAGGAGTCTAAAGTGGTACCCATACACTACATTGTATCTACCTTCACAGGAAATATACTTGATGATATGATAACTTCATTCCAAGTACATGGAATGCTTTCCCTTCTAACCCATTTTTTTCTTCAATTGGTTCTTCTCCTTCCAAGAAAAAACTCGTCTTTGCAAGAGTGTTGTTAGTCTTGTCCTATTTTCTCCACTGCAACCCTAGGGGAGTGTATTTATCTTGCTAATACTCTTAGGGGTAATTGCTACTGACAAACCCTTCACTATAGCAATGGCACTAGCTCTAGTGAGAGGTATGAGCGACATTGCAAATTCTCTGGCCACATCATCATTGTATCCCCTCAGTAGCTCAAAGAACCTCATCCATTAATTCCTTGTAAATATTTCTATCACAGGAGGACGCTGGTTTATTTTGGTTGTGATGGTGGGCTCTCTTTTGTTGAAACCTCCTCTCATAGTTTTCTAGCAATTTTTGTCTAAATGAGGTTTTGGTGGCTATAGTTTAAGAAATTTTGTAGGAGATGAGGTTTCGGAGTTTATCCTTCATTGACCTTCACGGAAAGCTGTCCATCTTTATGCATACTGCAAATACTTAAAGGAAATGAGGATTTCTTCCCTTTTTTTCTACAAATCAGAAATACAGAAGGTATGGCACCTACTTCCCTTTGCTATGCTCTGGTGATGATAACTCTTGAATGGATGGCCCTCAGTGTCCACTTATAACTATGTGCGATAATTCTCCCTATATCCTGTAGCTTTCCTATAGTTTCATGTAGGTGTTGTTTGTTTCCTATAGGTGCTGACTACAGGGAGGCCAAGAGTAACTTTTCCTTTGATGACTCCTCAAGGTTGCCTTTTCCTTCATATTTTCGAGATAACCAATACTTCACATGGGAATCAGTGATTATTTCTATTTGTGGATGATTTTGTTGGGCAATGTGCTAGTTTTCCAAGTACGAATACCTCCTTTTGGATAGTTGGTCCCACTACAAGTTCATCATATCACCTTTACTCGTAATCATCTCCCACTTATATTCACCTTAACTTAACCACTTTTCAACTCGGTCCCCTTTTCTGGATGTGACCTTGCCACGTTTGCAGTTTGACTAACCCTTTACCTTTCATTATCAGACCGAGGGTGACCAAGTTAAATGACCACCTTCACTTATAAAATAAACTTCCTGCATATTCCTACATTTTAATCATATCCGTACCTATGAGGGAGTCTTGGTGAGATTACATACCTCTTGGTCCTTTTCCTTGTTCATGCATGCTAGAGAGTGGTTTCAATTTGTTGTTCTTGACCTAGCTACATATTCTCAACTATGTTTTTTTTCTTCTACTTTTGTTGATGATTTTCTCCTTTGATGATGTATAGGTGTTGGCTTTTGTTGTTGTTGGGCTTCTTTTTGCTACTGAGCTCTAGAGGAACCTATGTATTCCTGTAGTCCTTGTGTTGAAGGTGAGTTGGAGTTGTTGTGGCCTTTTTTGTGGAATATGCTGCTAAAGGATTTCCTGTAGGATGTCTACAAGATGTCCTATAACTGTCTTTCTCTTGAACTTCCGCATCTTTTCTCTGATATGAAGTGAGTGGAAGGTGTGGTTATGGAGTGGCAGGTGAGGTAGGCTTCTATTGGCATGCCCCTTTTTGATGTTCTTTTTTTCTTCTTCCTTTCTTTTATATTTTCTAGCTTGATTTTTTTCTGATGGACACAGGGATGACATGGTCATGAAGGGTATTGGCTGAGGTGTGGTGAGGTCAATGGCTCTTTTCATATTCCAAAACAGGCTTGTGTCACCATTTTTCCAGTGGACTACCCTTCATGTACTTTATCAAGACCTCTTGTAATACCTACAGGAAACTCTTGTAGTATTACAGGGAATCCTGTAGAAAACACAGAATTTCTTGGAATTGGAATCTGGGGTTGAGTATCGATGGAAGAACATGGGGATTATGGAGGAGATGAGATGGATGAAGGAAAACATAATTTTTTGTAGGGTCTGTTGTCCTTCATATCATGTGCTCATCACCTTCTTCCAAACCTTAAAAAACATAATTTTTATTTTTGTATGTTTTTTTCTCTTTTTTTTTTTTGAAAGACAACTAGGTTGCCTCGAAGGAGGTTTTCATCCCTGTTGCCTACCCTAGGTGCCTCAAAATAGGTTTTCACCCAAAGATTTTTTTTTATTTTTTTTTAATACTCTTGGGCTGCCTCAAGAGGTTTTCAACCGAAAAGTTAGACGCAGGTGCCCCATGGAGCTTTTCACCTTGGTCTCTTTATTTTTTTTCTCTCTTTTTTTTTTTTCCTTCTTTTCTTTTCTCTGATAACTTGGTGAGGTGGAAGCCGAGACTTCTTCAATCACCATCACTACCTTTCTGATGCTACTAATGAATTCCTTCTTTGATAAGGGATTTTTTTAGACTTTTAACCTGTACCCATTGACAAGCAAAGGGATACCTTCTGCATCAATGGTTTTTATTTGAACAACTCCATTATCACAACACTTTTCTATCACATAGGGTCCCAACCATCTAGTCATTAACTTGCCTTTGAAATCTTTTTACCGGGAGTCATACAGCAAGGCCCAATCACCTTCTTGAATGATTTTCATTTGTACTTGAGTCACTTCTGTCTATAGGAGGGCCTGCATCCTGAATTCATCTAGCCCATTCAGTTGGAGCAATCTTTACTTTTGTGCCCATGTGACATCTAGATTCTGTTGTGCTACCATCCTTAAGGTGTTGTATTCAAATTCAATAGATGACAGGGCTTTCTTCCCATAGGCCATCTCGTAAGGAGTGAAGCCAATGGCGGTCTCCCAAGTAGTATTGTAGGACCAAGTGGCCTCCACTAGTCTGGCTGCCCAATCATTTCTGTTGCTTCTTATCAATTTGGTTAGAATTCTTTCCAATGCTTGGTTGGTGACTTCCACTTGCCCATTATCCTATGGGTGGTAAGCAGTGGACTTTATGCGCTTGATATTATGCTGGCTTAACATATTTTCAATCATGTGGGATGTAAATTGACTGTCTTGATCAATGATCAACTCTCTAGGGTAGCCAAACTTATAAAACACATTCTCCCTCAAGAATTCAACCACTTTTTCTTCTGTTTCTACCTTGATAGCTTTTGCCTCAACCCACTATGTTAAGTAGTCAGTGCACACAATGATGTACTTCTTCTGTCTAGATGGAGGGTCAATGGGCCCGATGAAATCCATGCCCCACTTGTCAAATGTGTTATAGCACCATTTACCACTCTTGGTATATGTGATGCTTTGTTTATGGCCTAGGGCAACCCCTCCTTCCAGACTTGGTCCAAATATATAAAAAAAACAGTGTTTTATTCCCTATATGCTAATTTTCCCAAAGCTCAAAGCATGTACACGTGGGTCAGTCAATACCCAACCTGCGTATATGTATTAAAAAACTTAAGAAAATTTTTTTTTCCTTAATTATGGGTGCAGCTCATGGGTTTTACCTATTGATTACCTCCTATTTCCTACGGCCCAACTGTTTCGCAACTAAAAATCTAATTGGGAGAGGTATAAATAGACCTCTATGGGAAGGCCTTGAGGAGGAGAAGAGATAGATTTACTATACTAAGATTATCCCTGACTGAGTCTGATGAATCCCTGTTTCTCATGTACTTCCCCAAGCTCCAAGAAACCGTTGTTTCCTTGATTATAGATATCCTTCCTTTTGCTTGAGATATCATGGTGTTGGTGATCGAAGAAGATTGTTGAAGGCTAGGATAGGATGAATTCAGAGGACGGTTCCGCGTGGAGCCAGAAGAAGACTTAGGTGAATTCTCTCCATGTATTTATAGATGACTGTAATAAAAGAAATGTTGTCTTGTTTCCGAAATTAACTATGTTTATACGTCAAATTATGTTTTAATTCATACATGAATTCGTTTTAATGTATGATCAATATTTTGTTTATATGATATCAAGTCAATTTCATGAATATGCTTTACTCCTATACTGTTATGTATGTTCGAATTAAATGATTTTCAGGTTTGAAGAACATCGGGAGTGGCAGAGGGTCTGAACCCTGTGGGACCTACTCGAATGAAGGAAATTTGGGTATGGTCACTCTTACGTAGTTTGATAATATAAGCATCTTGCATGAGCTATATGAGTATTTCTTGTTGTAGTTTGCTTCTGCTCTGTGGGGTTCTAACCCAAAGCCCTAAGGTGCTTTCACCCGAAATAGAATTGGCGACTCCGTTGGAGATAACAATCTTGTTATTCTTGGTTTGGGTTGTTCATTATCAATCAGGGCTTAGTCTTTGGTTTGCCTATTGTTACAGTCTTATTTGGTCTACTAGACTCCTAGGATTCAAGTCTGATCTTTTGGATCAAACTTTGTTTTTTTATCTTTTCTTGCAAAGCTTTGTATACGCTCTTTACTTTGTTTACAATAGCGTATACACAATTTTTTCTATAAAGTGAACTCCCGTA
Source organism: Pinus taeda (assembly GCA_000404065.3). NCBI lineage: Eukaryota > Viridiplantae > Streptophyta > Pinopsida > Pinales > Pinaceae > Pinus > Pinus taeda. The sequence continues at coordinate 52,029 of APFE030741484.1, forward strand.
TACACAAGTTTCCTGTGTTAGAAGCGCGTGTGCACACTTATGTGTTTGAACATAGTCGCGTATGCAAATTTTTGCATTTTTTTCAAATCTTTCAGCCTAGATAGATTTGTTGCCTGGTATTTTTAGTATCTGTGTGGTCAATTGTTGTATGAATAATTTAAATATTCTACAAGAGTATTGTTTCGAAGTCTCTTCCTCATTGAAAAGATTTGGCCTAGGTTTGCTTCTTTAGCAAGTTTGTAGTTTGTGTTTGCGCACAAGACTTTGTTCTGAAGCTATTGGTTGTTCTGGTTCTCCAGAACATGAATTTTTTTTTAGTTTTAGTGTCAAGCCCGGATTTCAAATCTACTTTGTTTACTTTCCTTTGTTTTGTGGCCTCATAGCTTTTCTTGCTTTTTGAAAGTCTTTTTAATGAATTTGGAAGTATTTCTTTCTTGGCTTCCTAGGCAGTTTGTCAAGCTCTTTGCTACTATTTGGGTCTTTTGGTACAAGATGAAGTCTTTTTGCTCAAGTTTTCATTCATTTTGGAGTTTGTAACTTGCAAAGACTCCTTGTGCTTTTTTTCAATCTTTTGCGTTTTAGTAGCATTTTGGTGATTTAAAAAATTTGTTTTGGTTGCTTCTTTAAAAAAGAAAAGATCTCAAAAAACTTTTCTTTTGTTTTTCTTTTGCCAAGTTTCGTTTATTGTTGAAAGTAAATAGCGATCTTTTACAATTTGTCCTTATTGTTTGGAAATAATTTTGTGTTCAAAATTTGTGTCCTATTCAATATTTAAGCTGGCTCATTATTAGTTATAAACAATTGCTTTTACTTTTTGAGTGATTTAGGATTTTGCATATCCATTATATGTTGCATTAAGGTAGTTTGCATTGTTAAAGAATTCATAGTATTTTAGTCTTTTGGGTGTGTGAAGTGTGTTTCAAGAAAAGAAAAGAAAAAGTATTTTGCTTTGCAGAAGTTTCATAGAACTCGTGTAGAGATCTCTTTTCATCGAAGAAAAAATGATTGCATTCATGTAGTTAGTTGTTCATTGATTTCTGTTGCATCATACAAACATCATTGGTTTCACTCCCATCTTGACCCTTGACTTAAAGAAAAACCATTAAAATCAAGCAATTAATTAAACTAAACTAGAAATTTTGTGTTGTCATCAAAATACACCAAGAATTTTAGTTTTAATAAGACTTTGGATTAGGCGAGAGGATAGTTAACTCTCCAAGGCCACTCAAAATTACAAAACATAGAAGTTTGATTAATGAGCAAAATCCAATAGTGTTAGGGAGACTGGGAAAGCTCCATAACTAGGAGTAAAGAATGAGGGAGAGTGAAGATAAGGACGAGAGATAACCCCCTCTCTTACTTGTCAAATCCTACCTCACGACTGTTCCGCCCAGCTTCTAATATGAGTTGGTGACCATAGTTGCCTATCCTAGGGATCACATAGGTGGCTACGGAATGGAATCCCATGGCACCTAAGGTTGGCGTTATATTACATTTAGTAGTACTTCTGGAGGGTACCCATGTGAAGCTTGGGTGCTTGCACCGACAAAGGCTATTGTCTGGAGGTTAGCATAACTGCCTCTAATACCTTCGCTAGTAGGCTTGGGGTGTAATTACCTCAGTCTATTTTCAGAAGGCCCTTGCTATTCAATTCATTGTATTTTGGTGTACGGTCCTAATCACCTAGAGCAAAAATACTTGAGAGTTGTTTGATTGTTGATATCTTTAGGGACATTTTAGTGAGTTTTCTTTGCTCCTAGTCAGCCTAGCTTTATAATTTTTTGAGTCATTAATTATATCTTTTAAATAATTAAAAGTGGTTGATCGACCATCTCAATGGTCTAGGGGATTTCGTGGGCTATCACCTATGAGTCCTGAGCCTTCTCCTAGAAGGCGGAGGAGCGATTCTGCCAGTGGTTTTCAACTAGCGGTAGTAGGCACATCGAAGATTGATCCTTTGCTTAGGGTCATTAATTCATAAGATAGACCTAGAACCAATAAAGAGTTATAGAGGAACACACCAGTTCTTTCTTGAGTACTTTTTCAGTCGAAATATAATATTGAAGTTGAAGAGCTTTCAGAGTCAATTGCAGCTCTGAATTCTCCTCTTCCTCCTGATCATCCACACATTCTGTTATAAGTTGGAACCCTGACTCATAGGCCTTCGAGCCCAGGTTTACACCCATATATTCCTTTGATGACCACTGCTGGAAGCATGGCATCTATGATGAGTGTTCCGAGCATGCAAACTCCCATATCTATACAAGGAGGAGGAATTATTTCCATCTCTTCTATTACTCCCAACACGGCTATATTTGGGTCTACTTCCATTATGTCAATGACTGGAAGTTCTCAGGCTACTACATCCTGTTTTGGATTTATCCCTTATGGAATGTCATGTCACGGATTCCTTCAGTTCCTTTGAACATACCATCGACTACCTCCACATCCATGATGAGTGGATCGGCTTCTTTTCATGGTTTCCCATTTGGAAGTGGTCATATACCACACTCCAATCCAATAGTAGGGTCAATGCTTTTTTCTTTTATAGGTCAAGGTAATAACCCATTCTAGAGTTGGACAAACCTTGCGGTTAGTGGGATAGGAGCTAGGAATCAATGTTTTGACCAACAAGGGAATGTGTCGTATTCATCAGTTATTTTGATTCAAAATTTTCCACCCTTTTCTAACACATGGAATCCTTATCAGAGGCTATCATCTCCTTTCAACACTTCTTTAGGGGGTAAATTCACTGGTTATGGAGGATTTTTGGCAAGAGTTAGTCAAACCCTGAATTTTGTTGGACCACAAGGAGCACCTTTTGGTTTGGTAGGCTCTACGAATTACTCTGGAAACCTTGTGTTTTTAAAAGTCCAAGTCATTCTTTTCAGACCTTTTGGAACCCCACCCGCATTGGCTAGACTTAACTAAATTGACAAATGATCTGATTCAGTATAATTCGGCTTGGCCTCCAGTCCCAACTAAACTTCCCTTGGATATCCCAAAATTCAAAGGGAAGAGTGCTGAAGATCTGGGAGACCATGTAACCACATTTCACTTATGGTGCTCATCCAACTCCCTGATAGATGATTCGATTAGGTTGAGGTTATTTCAGCACACCCTAACCGAAAATGTGGCCAAATGGTATATAGAGTTGCCAAGGGGCACCAATACTTCTTTCTATGATTTGGCTAATGTCCTTTTGAACCATTTTCAGTTGTTTGTCTAATATGAAGCCGGAACTGAACTTCTAGCTAACTTTCAGCGAGAAACTGCAACTCACATTTCGGAACACATCTAGGAATGGAGAAGGAGGAAAAGGCTTATCAAAGTTGAAATCCCACCAGAATTCCTTCTTGAATGGTTTCTCAAATCATTACAACCTAAGATCCCACAGGATGTGTCTCTCTTCAGTGTTTATACAGAAGAGCAGGCCATTTTCAGAGCCCAACAATTGGAACTAATATATTCTCAACCTGGGGTTCTTCAGAAAATTCTACCTGATGCTCCTAGATCTAAGGTTGATTTAGCCAAACCAAAACTAGGTCCCGATGTTGATGGTATATTCGGATCAATTGATGTTAACGCGGTGAACCTATTGAATCAATTACATCAGTTGTCTCTACAAATTGCTTCTTCTACCCAAGCAGCATCGTCTATACCTACACCTTCCCAACCTACCTCTATAAACGTCATCCATACCTCTAACCCAAAAGGAAATCAATAATTTGATGGGAAGAGGAAGGGATGAGGTAGGAAGAAGAACCAAGAAGGGAAAGGCAATGTAAACAAACCCAACAATGGTGCTGGAGAGGGTAGAAAAGATTCCAAGAAAAAGGTAAAATTTCCATGCAAGTTATGCAATGGACATCATCTGACTCACCTCTGCCCCAAGATGCAAGACGCTCAATGCTCATTAGTACAGCAAGGGTCCTCTAGCTCCCAAGTGTTCTAACTAACCCTTTTCCCCAAGGGCAACAATTACTTGCTAGCGTGAATTCTAATGCTGGTACCTCCTCTAGGGGAAACCGGGAAGGGGAAAATTCGTCAAATGTTTATATGGTGAGCTCTCATATCGACGTCGCTATGAAAGCACGTGATTATGGTGAATCGGAAACATCTGAGGCTAAATTTGTTCCCAAAGCCACATAACCACTTCATATTGAGCGCCCTCTATTGAGTCTATACCTCAGATACCAAAAGGCTCCGCAAAGCACTCAACTATTAACCCTAATGCTAAGGCAGCCCAGAACTACTTGATTGTAGAAGATCTAGCTCAAAGTCCTTATGCTATATCAGCAATGGAGGTACTTCAGTTGTGCCCTAGTCAGAGAAGTGCTTTGCTTTTGGCAATCAGCGCAGTATATCCAAAGAATTCTTTAGTGCTCACTTTTGATATGTTGAATGTCAAAAAGAGACTTCCTCACCATATGGCTTTCCAGATAAAGTCCACATACCGAAAGACCAATATTTTTCGGACTATTATAGATGAGGGAGTTTCCACATGCGTGATGTATATGTGATGTTGGAAGGCCATTGGATCACCTTCAGTTGTTCTTTCACTGACTCTTTTGACAGCATTTGATGGACATTCTCATAGGTCGCACGGGATTATCCCGGCCTTTCCTATCTGTGTTGGGGGAAGGTAGTGAATATGAGGTAGAAATCATCAATGCGAACATAGATTATAACCTATTCTTAGGCAGGAATTGGATTTACGAGATGGATGAGATAGTTTCATCATTATTCCACATCCTTTGTTTTCCTCATGAGGGGAGGATTGTTAGAGTTGATCAGTTAGATTAATCTCCAGGTGACTCTCATGCAACTTCAAATTCTACCATTGCATTGGTGGACAATCCCCATCAACCTATTGAGAATTTAGGAGTTGGGATGTACTCTTCATTAATGGGTATATTTGACCTCCCTCCTCCTACAGCTAGAATTAATGTGATTTCATCCTCTAGGGGACCTTCTCGAAAAGAGTTCTTTTGAATGCATTATTTTTCAAACCCTTGGCCCTTACCTTCATCTACCACCACATTAGATGGAGGGAAGGTAGGTGGAATGGCATTTCCCATGTCTGTAGCAGAACTCACTTATCAATCTATTGTTAAATCTGTAGACAACCATCCCACTCCTTTTTCACAAGAGGAGTTAAATGGCGATGTGGCTTCGGCTTGGACCCTCGATTCTATTTCAGCTCTAGATTGCTTGGATATAGTCTTACCATCTGAAGAAGCAATTTTGGAAGAAATGATGGGTGTGGATTGACCATGGCAGGATTTACATCATCCTTCATATTTTCTCCCTCCATTGCGTGAAGTTGAATCTAGTTCGTCCAATATGTCTACTAGTGATGTTTGTACAGTTTCAAACCCTTTGGCTCCAGTACAATTTTTTGCCAAAGGTAACATGTCGGTTATCTCATGAACTGTACCTATCAACATCTCTAGGAGTCCTAACGTAATAAAAAATGTCTTCATCAGAGCTGATTGTTCCCTTGAATAAATTCAAATCTATACCGATCTCTTTAAAGAGTTTTGAGATGTGTTCGCTTAGTCTTATGAGGAAATGCCTGGAATTGATCCATCTATAGTCCAGCATGAGATACACGACATACGAAAATGCCAAACCTATTCATAAAAAACTTCGACCGATAAATCCTCAGAAAGCAGCAACTATTAAAGTTGAAGTTGAAAAGCTGCTTAAGGCAGGTTTCATATACCTCGTTCCTCTAACTGAGTGGGTTTCCAACCTAGTCTCGGTAGATAAGAAGCAAGGAATGATCTGAGTATGTATTGGATTTAGGAACTTAAATAAAGCTTGTCCAAAAGGCAATTACCCCACACCTTTTATTGATCAAATTTTTGACGAATGTGCGGGTAATAAATCTTTTTCGTTCATGGACAGATTCTCTAGTTACAATCAAATTACTATCCGTCCAGAGGATCAGCACAATACAGCCTTTATTTGTCCTTGGAGCACGTTTGCATGCAAGAAGATGCATTTTAGCCTTAAAAATGTTGGAGCTACTTTTCAGTGGGCCATGTCTTATGATTTCCACGACATCAAACATGTTATCGAAGCATACTTGGATGACTTAGTTGCTCATTCTTGCAAGAGAATTGATCACCCCAACCACCTTTGGTTAGTATTTGAGAGATGTTGTTTCTATAAAATCCAGTTGAATCCAAATAAGTGTGTTTTTGCAATCACATCCGGTCAGATGTTAGGATTCATCGTATCGACTGAAGGGATTTGTGTTGATCCTTTCAAGGTTGAGGCGATAATTCAGTTGCCTCCCACATCTTCCATTCGACAACTTCAAAGTCTCCAAGGAAAGGAAAATTTCTTGAGGATATTTATAGAAAATTATGTTGAGATTACCAAAGGATTTATGTGTTTTCTTAAGAAAGGAGTTCCATTTTTATGGGATGATTTCACGCAACGATATTTTGATGCTTTGAAAAAAGAATTAACCTCTACTCCATTATTGAGTCCACCAGATTATGGTAGAGATTTCCTTTTGTATCTCGCTGCAACATAATCAACCCTCGGTATGGTTTTGGTTCATAAGGATGATGCTCTCAGTGAGCATGTAATCTACTAATTGAGTCGAGGTTTAGTAGGACCTGAGCTATGCTATTCTCCCATCGATAAATTGGCCTTTGCAGTTGTCCATGCTATCCAACGGCTTCGTCATTACATTCTGCTTCGTAAAACATTCATCTTAGCGGTTGTCAATCCTTTTTAGTTTTTCCTAAGTAGGCGAGTGATTGGGGGCAAGTATAATCAATGGATTGTTATTTTGCAAGAGTTCAATCTTGAATTTTTGTTAGCTAAATCTAAGAAGTCATTAGTTTTTGCAGAATTGATTTCGAAGTTGCCTTATGAGGAAGCTATTGTTTATGAGGAAAATTTTCCCGATGAACCTTTATTCCTCATTCCTTCACAGGATCCCTGGTACGGAGATATCATTATATATCCCCAAACTTCAAAGATTCCACCTTCTTTCTCCAAAGATGAGCGTCGAAAGTTACTTCACCTTGCCAAAAACTATGTTATTATTGGTGATACATTATATCATAGAGGGGTTAACTCAATCCTTAGGCGTTGCTTAACTTTGGAAGAAGATGAGTCAGTACTTAATGATTGCCACAGTGGAGCTTGTGGCGGTAATCTATCAGGGCTTGCAATGGCCCAGGAAATTTTGTGAGCAGGCTACTTTTGGCCTTCAATTTTCAAAGGTTGTATTGAAGCGATCAAATTTTTCCATCCTTCTCAAGTTTATACTTGTAAAATGGGTGTGATCTAGCTCCACTTTTTCATGTTATCACCGTCAGTCCATTTACGAAGTGGGGCATTGATTTTACTACTTGTATTCTGCCTTCAGCAAGGAATCACAAGTACATCATTATGGTTGTAGACTACTTTACGAAGTGAGCTGAGGCCATGCCTACTTTCAAAAATGATAGTGAGACAACAGCCTTGTTTCTCTTCAACCAGGTTATTTCACGATTTGGTATCCCAAGGGATATTGTCACTGGCCATGGCAGACACTTCCAAAATCAACTAATGATTGAATTGGCTCTTAAGTTGGGCTTCCAGTAGGAGCATTCATCTCCATACTATCCTCAAGCCAATGGGCAGGTTGAAGCCATGAATAAGTCCCTTAAGACCATCCTACAAAGGGCAATTGATAAATCTCGATCCAATTGGTACATCATGTTGTACCTAATGCTTTGGGCATATTGAACCTTAGTTAAGACTGCCACTAGTTTTACTCCTTTTCAACTAGTTTACAAGTTGGAATCTATTTTCCCTATCGAATGCGAAATTTCATCCCTTAAGCTAGCTATAGAACTTCTTCCAGAGACATCTAGTCTCGAAGAATGCCTTGTTCATTTGGAACATATTGATGAGCAGCGTCGAGATGCAGCCATAATAAACTAAGCCTATAAGAAGAGGATTAAAATTCAATATGATAAAGTTGTCCGTCCTCGGGTTTTTTCTAAAGGTGACCTTGCCTTAGTCTATGACCAAGACAAAGATGCCCTGGGGGCAGGCAAGTTCAAATCTATGTGGTACGGTCCCTTTATAGTCAAGCATGTTTTGGATAAAGGGGCTTATGAATTAATTGATTTTGAAGGAAACAAGCTGGTGGCGCCCAGAAATGGACTCTACCTTAAGAAGTATTTTTCTTAGGCTTCATCTAAGTAATTTCTTGTTTGTATATATTGTATCTTTGTACATATATGTCTGGTGTTTTTGTGATATTAGTATTTTTTTATCTGCTTTGGCAGGTATTGATAGACAATTCGATATATTTCGGATTCACTGATGGTGCAAGTAGGCACACTCAAAATCTTTCTTCCCCAGCTTGGGTGATTTATTATCCATATGGTCAATTGATGGTGTCGAGGGAGTATGTATTGGCCCTGGTTTGAACAACATTGTCGAATATACTGTCGTTCTTAATTTACTATCTGAAGCAATATCTTATGGGATTGATTCTTTGGTATTTTATTTAGACTCACAACTGGTGGTGTCACAGTTAAATAACACTTATCGGGTTCGTGATCCTTATTTATATCACTAATTTTTTAGAGTGAGAGTGTTGCAACGATAATTTATTTATATCAAATATGCTCACATTCCACGATATGAGAATTCATTAGCAGACTCTATTGCTAATCAAGCATTAGATTGGCACATTAATCATTCATCAAATTAATAACATAAAAAAAAAAAATTGAATCTGTATATATATCGTAAAATTGCCTGTATATAGATGGAGCGTTCAAAAATAATATACAAAATTGGGACAAGATTCCCTCAAAATTTGGACTTATGCCCATAATCATGTCCAATCATACATAGATCTATCTATCAAGCTAGCTCAGGATGAGCGCTTAAAAAGTTAACCACAGCCTTGGCTACACAACAAAGTATCCGGACCCAGTCCTGTGGTACACCTACCACACAGCGTTGCATCTCCTCAAGCATATCCTCTGGCTATCATAGGTACCTAGTGAGTTAGTCTCACCAAGTTTCTCTGAACAGCATAAAGGACTCTCTCTGTCTCACCTGCCACCGCTTCAAGCCTCTTTCGCGAAGCTTGTGCCTCGGAAATCCATCAGGTCTCACTGGACCCACATTTGGAACATGGTCATTATATTTTGTCAGTATTTTCTCTCATCAAAAATATTTTTTCTAAGTTCATTTCATATTAAAAAATAAAAAATAAATTAAAAAAAATTCTTAATAAACTCACAAAAACTTAAAAATTGTTACCTATGTCTCCCCATGCCGCATTTGGTGGTAACACTAAGTCTAGATCTCCTCGGAAATCCATGTCGGCATATGGGTAGTCATTGATGGCAATGATCTGTTGATCCCACCACGTGAAAAACTCATCATCAAAAGTCGTTCTGGGTACGTCACCACCTCTAAGGTGCTTCATCAACTCTGTCCATCTACCCGTTCGTGGATCTCTAGAGCTGCTGATGGACATTGATACTTTGGGACATAGCCCAGGTAACTTCTTGAAGAAGAATGAACACAATATGGTTCCAAATCCAAAATTCTTCGTTTGACCCTTCTGTATAGAGGTCAATTGATTCTTCATGTTAGTCAGAAGAGATGTGCACCAGTGAAATATTGTGGTTAGACATTCCACTGCTAGGCTCAAGATACTCATGATGCCTAACATAGGGAAGCTGACCCATTTACCCGTCCAATGGTAAATAGAAAAATCCTCAAAGATAAACTTTCCACATGTTTGATTGGAATTTGACTTCCAATATTATCTGGATGTCCAGGACAATATATATGGACATAGGCTTCCACCAAAACACTACTTCTCATCCTACCTGTCGAATGCATGACCTCCCCTCTTCGGGAGAGGTCAGTAATAAAATAGATATCTTCGACCTCAATCCATGGAGACATCTGGTCGATCATGAAAGTGTCATCCTCTGCGCTCCAGTAGTGGTTTAAAAGTTCTAGCAAGTGCATATTGGCTTTCATATTTGGCATTTTGAATAATTTGAGTAAGCCACAGTCTTTCAAAGCATCCAATGCATTTTGGTCATCCATTACCTCAATATCAATAGTTGTATGCTCTCTTTCCCTCCAAGTGATAGTCATCCTACAAAAAAATTAAGTTTCAACCGTTAGTTTACATGTTAAAACTTTAACTCGCTTACACATGGGTTCCCCTTACACACAATCACGTGTACGACAGTCGCATACGTGGGTTACCAACATCCAACCTATGTGTATGCAGAGTTGAATTTTTGGGCATATTTTCCCTCAGTCAAAAATTTGAAAAAACTTCTAAAAACAGTCATAAAACATTACAAGTAGGATTTGAGGATTACCTGGAGACTTTGGATTTATTTGAACAGTCCAATTGTTTAGAGGAAAACTTGCTTAGTTTTGCTCCACAGCTCTTTGCTGCAAATAGAAATGAAAAAATTATGAGCCCAAAAGTGTCATTATATAACTTTGAAATTGCAAAAGATTTTTTTCAAAAATTGAGTTTTGTCTCATGATTTGTTTTGACCTATGGGCTTGGATTGTCAAGAGTGGGTTGTTTTTATAGGAAATTTTGGAGACTTCTTAGAGATGTTATTTCATTCCCATGAGTGCTAACCTGTCATGGTAGGTATCATTCTCTCAATGGAATTTAGGTTAGGGAAAACCATTTTTTGCTGCATCTTGCATACTAGCCTCCATTCAGTGATACATTACCCATAGGGTCAACCCCATCATATCCTGGTTAGAAAACCATTTTCACTCACCAATTTTTAAATCATGATGTGACGGTAGAGCCATCCTTTACATGGGCATCTTAGTTAGAACCTCGCTGGCATTGGTTGCCCATGCTGCTATACTCAGTAGGCTCAGGAGTCCTCTTTAGTCCCGCCATGACTAATGCATTGAAGACACATTCTCCTTTCTTCCATGCTAATTTTTGGCCTTATACCCTAGAGGCTCCTTTGTGTTGAGTTGTACTACTACATTGCATTTTGACTATTTGCACCTTTTGGCCTTGAGCCAGCTTCAGTTGGACTCTTGTTTAAGCCACTTATTTGACCATGTCTTCTACAAAGTCAACCATGCAATCATGTAGCTTCTCCAACTTGTCGCATCCTTTTACCCATAGAAAGAGCATCCCTTTGAGTGTCCTTGACCAGTTTCACCTCCCTGCATTGAGCATAAGAATGTTCCCCTCCCAGGAACTAGATCATCTATTTCTCTAACACTCATTCTTTCCATTGTACTATAGCATTCATTTATTCTTTTTCCAGCTTAAAGAAAAGACAATTTATATATCTATAT
>APFE030741484.1:63706-86344 GCA_000404065.3 Pinus taeda
TATATATATAGATATAGATATATATATTCCAAAAAGAGTGTGAATGGGACTACATTTCCATATTTTGTTGGCAGCTAGAGTCAGTCGTGTCGCCCTTGAACAAAGCACTCAAAAGAAAGTCTCTCCTCCATTTGGGTGGGATTTAGTTTTGACTTAGGAGCACCTTAACCTTGTTATTGAGCCAATACTCCTTCGATTGGTTACCTCTTCCAGTCATATGGAGAGTTTGCTTATGCCTCTTGCATGACAAACTTATACAGACTTATCATATGTTTCCATATAGTCATCATTGAGTCATGCTTTTGTTCATGGGAAGTAAACCTGAGTTGGCCTCTTTGCGGTGTCTCTTGACCTATTTCTCAGTCGGCCATCCCTAGTTGTCAGCATCATGTTTGTCATCACATCAGTTATTTTGTTCCTTTTCTCGTGCCGATTTGAGAAGGTCTACATTGACTTCTTGCTAGCAAGTCTTGTTCTTATAGACTACGAAATATTGCTCTGACGACACATCTAGAGCCACACCTTGGCCCTAATTTCATTATTGATAGGTCACCTTGTGCTTAGCATTGATTAGTATCATGGGTCTTCAACTGAGTGGTTTCCCTTGTGTTTGACATCAACTTTCATTATCACACATTGGGATTCATGTAGTGCCTTGGTTTCCATTTGACCCTATTGGTGGATTCCTTGCCTCTGTGCTAGCTTTCATTATTGGTTGGTTCAGAGGGTTTCTATCATGCGCTAGCTACATCTTGTGTATGCCGAAAACATGCTTCAGTTGGGTTACTACATCTTTTTCATCCTATTCCTTCCACATTATTGGCATACGGGTTACACTCGCGCTAAATTGATGAAGGTTGCCTTAATGCCTTACTTCTATCGGTTCTTTTCCTATCTACTACAGCTGATTTGCTCTGGGAAAATGATATAGAGTCCATCTGGCAATACCTTGGGGTTTGTAGTCATCAGTGGAAGATTCCTGTGCTATCAATAGTGGGAAACCATCATTGTCTCCTAATTGATAGATTCTTTCAAGTGTTCGACTTCAACTCATTCATTCACACTTGTTAGATTATATTGGGTACCTTGACTCTCATATAATTATCGATGAGTAGTCTCACGTTTGTTAATGGTATACATCAATGATCAGTAATCAAACGATTTCTCACGTGGTTGACCTTAGATCTATTATGCTCTTGACCTGTGAGAAGATACCAGAATACCAATTATGCGAAGAAATATACCTAGAACATAGAACAATGAGAAATAACAACATGTATATTATTATTCAGAAAGGATAGCAATCTTCACTTGCCTCTTCAAGGGGGCAACCTCCAATAGAGCTAGGCTCAATTACAAAATAAGACACGACACTCCTCAAGGGGAGTCTCTATCCCTTACATAGAATTCATACATGCAATACCAAGGGTCAATACCATGGTTCTTATTAATACAATCTATCTAATACCATGGCCCATTTGCAACTAACTAAGGTGCCTTCTTTAAATGTGGCTCAACCACTTACAATTATTAATATGGGCTTCATTGCCTCTTCAACTAACTAAAACTATGACTTGACCCTATTACATAAATAAGGTGGGTAGGGTTGGATCTTAACATGCCCTCCCCCATAAAAATAGCCTTGTCCTCAAGGCTAAAGCTGTGGAAACTGTTGAAGAACAGTGGCTAGTTCCCAGGTCGCATCTTCTGGAGAGGTGTCATTCCACTTGAAGAGGACTTCCTTGATTGTGCAGCCTCGCAGGTGTCATTCTCGCATGTCAAGAACCTGTTCAGGTTGGAGCCAGATTGAACCTTCTTCATCCAATTCTGATAGACTGGTTTGAATTCTGCAATGGTTGCCAACCACTTTCTTGAGGCATGAGACATGGAAGACGGGATGGATTTTTGCAGTGGGTGGCAAGGCTAGCTTGTAGGCTACTTCTTTGATGCACTGAAGTATTTGATACAGTCTGTAGAATTTTTGAGATAATTTCTGACAACCCTTGTCTTTGAGTGATGTTTTCTTATATAGTTGCACCCTCAAGAATACCTTATCCCCTTCATGAAATTTTCACTCTGAATAATGTTGGTCTGCCTATTGCTTCATGCAATTTTGAGCTTGATGGAGATTCTCTCTGAGGTGGGACAACATGGTTGCACGGTTCTGTAGGAGTTGGTCCACTTCTTGTACCTTCAAGCATCCCTAGATATAAGAAGTAGGTGAAGGAGGGCATTGACTATAAAATGCTTCATATGGATCCATTTTGGTGGTGGCATGATAGTTAGTATTTGTTTTGGCCACAACTATCATCCCATTAAAGCATGCACTGATAGAAAATTTTAAATGGGTCCCCTTGATGCTATATTTTTCGCTTCCCCAAATGATCTGCTTTCATCTCAGAAACTCTAACTCCATGTCGGGTTAATCTAATATCCCTTTTTCGGGATATCCCTCAAACAAAAACAAACTCCAACCAAATACGTACAAATGATATAGTAAACAAGAAGATCAAAGAGATAAAAATAACAATGGTGCAAAATATAATAATGTAAACATGGAATATAAGCAGATACTCAAGAAATGTAGAGAGAAATGCTAAGCCATTTTATTATGCTAAGTAATGGAAAGAGTACAGGAGGTGATAAAAATGATAGCACCTCGACTTGCACAAGGCAAGTGAAGAAATACACTCGGAATAAAAGAAATGGCCTCTCTCTGAACTGCGTCCAAGCTGCTGGAGAATTGTTGTGCTACTGCTACTGCATGGAATCAAGTGAGGATTTGGGGCTGTTCCCCTCCTCAGAAAATGTTGAAACTCTGGAATCAGCCTTTGCCCAATAAACCCAGAGAAACCCAGAAAGATTTTCTGAAACAGCCAAACCCCGAAAATCACGCCCTTGAGGATCTATGTAATCCCTCAAGGCTCTGCATTGCCACTACATAGAACCCTCCCACACTCTGCCCAAAACTCTACAAAAATCCTCCAATATGCAAGGGCTAATCCCTTATTCAATCTCCTAGATCGAATCCTCCGCAAAACGTCCAATCTAGAACTCCCACCAAAAGAATTGTGTCCCTCTCTCAAGACTGCACAATTATCAAAAAAATGTTCATTTCCTCCTCACTCCAAAAATCAATCCTCTTACGAAAGGCTATTGAAACTACCTTGCCTAAGTAGGCACTCGAAGTCCCCGAGGGCTACGGGTGAGATCTTTGAACGGAGACACTCGATGCACTAAACAATGCTGCAGATAGGCTAAACAGCCAGCGTGCTCTAAGTCGAAGTGACTAGCTCAAATGCACATAATCGAATGCCAAAATGAGGAGGCTCCTCTCTCCTCTATATTGTTTTCCCCTCTCAGACCCTAAGGCCCACCTCCTCCAACGTATCCTTTCTCTTGCCACGTGCTCCTCTCCATCTGTGCAGTCCCTCCAAGTGTCTACGTGGGCCCCTCCTCTACATGGTCCTTTGCCCCCCTTGGCTCCCTTTTTAAGTTGCGCTACTAGGGAGTGAATTTATTCTAAAAGTGGGTTATGTCCCCCTTTCCTCACCCTTTTTATTTATAAATAACTATAGAAGGAAAAATTGAGCAAAAATCGAATATTCCAATTAGCCATGGCTAATTAGGAATATTACAGTCTCCCTCAGAAAAATGTTGCTTGTCCTCAAGTAACTGAAGTGATGGATGCTGCAAAATTTTCTCACTCTCCCAAGTTGCATCCTCATCCGGTAAATTCTTCCACCTCACCAAGAATTCCCAGACCGTCCTGCTCTGTAGCTGCCTCTCCCTGGTATCAATAATAGCCTCTGCCTGCAACACAAAATGCCCCTCATCATCCGTGGGTGGTAACTCATCTATCATTGTCACCTACTGCCACAATGCCTTCTTTAGACATGATACATGAAAAATGTTATGAATCTTGTTGCCTTGGGGCAGCTCCAACTCATACGCAAATTGTCCAATCATGTGTATCACCCTGTATGGCCCCATAAAAGTGGGGCTTGAGCTTATCAACCCCCTTCTGCTTCAGTGACAACTGTCAGTATGGTTGTAATCGTAGGTAGACCAAGTACCCTACCTCAAACTGTCTCTCCACCTGACCCCTTTCAGCATACAACTTCTATTGGTTTTGTGTTGTAGCCATATTATCCTTGAGAGCTCGGAGAATATCTTGACTCTCTTGGATCCAAATCTTGGCTCTCGGAGCCTTGCTAGCACCAAACATCACATTAGAAAAAGATAAAGGATGATATCCATACAAAGCATAGAATGGTGACATACCAATGGACATGTGATGTGTAGTGTTGTAGCAGTACTCCCCCAGATGCAGCCATTTCAGCTATGCTCACTGCTACCCACTGACATAGTTACGCAAGTAGCCCTCTAGCCACTTGTTAACTATCTCTGTCTACCCGTCTGTCTGTGGGTGATAACTAGTACTCAGTGTCAACTTCGTCCCCACCAAGTGGAAAAGCTCCTACCAAAATCGGCCCATGAAACGGTTGTCCCTGTCACTGGTGATGGTCTTAAGAAGACCATGTAACCTGAAGAACAACTCAGCCATCTGTGATACTGTGTAGTGTGTGGATATGGTGAAAAAATGTGTGTACTTTGTGAGTCGATCAACAACGACAAATATAATCCTTGCCCTGTACCATGGGCAACCCTGTGATGAAGTCCATTGAAATACACTCCCATTTCCCCTCCAGAATGGGAAGAGGCTGCAATAATCCTGCGGGATGGTTCATCTCCCCCTTGTTCCTTTTGCAAACATCGCACTCCCAGACATTCTAGAGTACGTCCTCCTTGACGCCCTTCCATGAGAACCTCTCTCTAATGGCCCTGTAGGTTTTGATAAACCCCTGATGGCCGGCCAATGGTGAGTCATGTGATGCCTGAAGTATCTTCTTCTTGAGCTAAGACCCCTCAGCCAAGAATATCTAGTCCCTGTAATAGATGATCTCATCAACCACCTTGTACCTGTCATCTGCCACCTACCCATCCAGAACCTCACATGAAAACCTGTCCTTGGAGTACTCTACTAAGAGTCGAGCCCTCCAATCTGTGTCCAAGCTCATCAGAGACAATGTGGCTGGTTTACATGAAAGGGCATCTACTACCACGTTGTCCTTACCCTCGACATACTCAATGTCGAAGTCATATGCTTGGATCTTACTGATCCACTTCTACTGCCTCTCCTATAGCTGCTTCTGCTCCAAAAAGAACCTGAGGCTCTTGTGATCAATCCTCACCCTGAACCTGTTACCCACTAAATACTACCGGAACTTGGCCAATGCATACATGATGGCCAACATCTCCTTGTCATATATAGAATACAACTTCTCGTGTGGAAGGAGCTTCCGGCTCTCAAAGGATATAGGGTGACCTCCCTGCATCAATACTACGCCGATCCCCTCCCCCAACACATCACACTCCAAAAAAAATGGCTGCGTAAAATCGGTCAATGCAAGCACTGGACAGCTGCTCATAACCTCCTCAAGCATGTCAAAGGCTTGCTGCGTTGTATCTGACAAACTGAATGCCCCCTTCCTCATCATATCTATCAGGGGTGCAGCAAGCTATGAGCAACTCTTGACGAACTTCCAGTAGTAAGTACAAATTCCAATGAATCCTTGAAGTTCTGTCACGTTCCTCGGCTCCAGCCAATCTCTGATGGCCCTGATCTTCTCCTCGTGGACCCTCACTCTATCCACCCCTATGATGTGTCCCAAGTAAAACATCTCCATCAACCCAAACTCACACTTGGAGATCTTGGCATAGAACTGTTGCTCCTCCAAGATGCGCAATACTGTCTCAATGTGCTGGAGATGCTCCTCCCAAGTCCTGCTGTAAATGATGATATCATCAAAGAACACCAACACAAACTTCCTTAAGTGACTGTGGAAGATGTGATTCATGCAAGACTGGAATGTAGCTGGGGCGTTGGTTAGCTCGAAGGGCATCACCAAAAACCCAAAGTGCCCATAGTGACACCTGAAGGTGGTCTTGGGAATGTCCTGCTCCCTCACACGAATATGATGGTACCCAAATCTCAAATCAATATTTGAGAAGAACCATGCTCCTCTCAACTCATCCATCAACTCATCGATCCTGGGTACGGTTAGGGTCTTCTTGTTCAGGGCCCTGTAGTCAATGCACATCCTCAATGTGTCGTCCTTCTTCTTCACCAACACCACGAAAGAAGCAAAAGGACTCGTGCTTGACCGAATGTGCCCAAGAGCCAACAACTCCTGAATGGCCTACTCAATCTCATCTCGATAGGCCTTCGGATGCCTATAGGGGGTAGTAATCACTCCCTGTATGCCCTGCTCAAGCTCAATGGTGTTCTCAAACCCCCGGTCCGGTGGCTGTCCCGACGAAATCTCCCCAAACACTGTGGCATACTTGTCAAGGACGGACTATATCTCTGGGTGCACCGTCTGCCCCGTAGTCCCTACCTCTAATGCACGTAGCTCCACTTCCCACTCTACATCTCCCTTTCGAAAGACTGCCTCCATCCAATGAGCTGAAACAGTCTGAGGCGGATATGTGTGTTGTCCCCGTATCTTCTCATGCCTCCCTGTCTTCTCATCATCCCACTCCATCTCTAGGGCCTTCCAATCTGTCTTGACCTTTCCTAAAGTGATAAGCCACTGAACACCTAGTACCATGTTGGTGTCTGTAATATTGACCACAAAAAAATGGTCAGTCAGTGTGTAGGTGCCCATCGTCACTAACAACTCTCGGATATAACAAGCACACACCATGGTCTGATCTCCTGGGACCATAATTCAAAATCCATCGAAGCTCTTTGTCTGTATACCTCTCTGCTCAACCATCTACGCATCAATGAAGTTGTGGGTGGCCCCACTATCAACCAAGACTGGTACTTTCTGGCCATGTACTATCCCCCATACACGCAACGTTAAATAGTTGGGAACTCCTCGCAATGCTGTAAGGGCCCCTCCAGTGGGTGCAAACTTTGTACCACTTGCTGTTGGTGGTGAAGGTGGGAAAGGATCCTGCGCTGCATGACTATCTCATGCCTCCACATCATCCCCCTCATCCTCTTCCCCGCTGCTCTTAGAGAATACCTCAATAAAGTGTACTTTGCCAGCAGCACATCTATGTCCTAGTGCCCACAGCTCCTGATAGGTAAAGCACAATTGCTTCTTCTTCATCTCCCTCTTAGCGTCATCATCAATCTATGCTCATCCTGGATTCCCCTTTCGAGGCAGAATCCTCACATCCTTCCCCTTAGGCTAGAAAGCCTGTCTCTGGGGGTAATGTGTCTAGGTCCTGGGTAAGGCATCCTGTAAGTCTCGGGTCCTGCTAGTAGCATCCTAGAGTGTGGCTGGTCTAGTGGATCTGACTAGACCCCGAAGTGGCTCTTCTAACCCCTCAACAAACATGTAGATCCTCCATGCCATGGATAGATCTGGCACCATCATTGAAACCCTCAAGAAGTCTGCAATGTAGCTCTCAGGGCTCCTGGTCTGTTTGAGCCTCATCAACTCAAAAAAATGTTGTTCCGCATCCCTCTAGTCAAACCTCTCCATCAATCTCCTGGTGAACTCAGCATATGTCATCACTATGGAGTGTCCAAGTGTGACCATCCCATGGAAACACCAATCCTGGGCCTCACCATCCAAATGTAATGTCGCCACCTTGATGGCTTCTACCTCCCACATCTGATTAAGATGGAAATAGATGTCCAGCTTCTCCATCCAAGACCTTGCCGAACTGTTTGATGAACCATCAAACATAGGCAAGTGGAATCTATTACCTATGTCATGGGTGTCTCCATCGTGATAATGATGGTGTCCTCTGTAATTGTCATGGGGTCTATTATCCTGTTGGAGATAAACAAAGTCTCTGAATAAGAGAGCATCCCTAAACTCCTACCCATAGGCTTGGTACTCTACAAAATCATTGCCCATATGTCTGGGCTCCAGCCCCTGTGTCTGCTCCTAGGAAAGTAGGCATCGTAGAGCGGGTAGGGGCATGTGAGGCCATCTGCTGAGTAGTATCACACTGAGTGGCACCCTGCTCTGGAAAATGGTGGGATGTGCTCGATCCCTCACCAACTTAGAAAACACATGGGTTCTCACGCTGTCTAGCCTCCATTGCCATGAATCCCTGCCCCATCACCTCGATCGACCTCGACAAATCCTGCACTAATTTGAGGAGCATGTCCACAAATCTCTTCCCATCCTCATTTTCCATCAGATCCTCCTGCTCTACGTCCACAACAGGTTCCTTCTGTTCTGCATCCACCACAGGCTCCTCCTATTCTATGTCCACACCCGAACACAGTCTCCCTCTCCATAAGTGTTCTCCAACCTACGCTTAATATCTTTGTATTTCCTACCTCTGTAACAAATGTAGGGTTTCTCCCTCGGTGTCATAGACTGCTAGCTCCACATGTTGAGCCAAATCTATGCTCTAATACCATTGTAATATCCCTTTTTCAGGATATCCCTCAAACCCAAACAAACTCCAACCAAATACATACAAATGATATTGTAACCAGGAAGCTCAAAGAGATAAAAATAATAGTGGTGCAACATATAATAATGTAAACATGGAATATAACCAGATATTCAAGAAGTGTAGAGAGAAATGCTGAGCCATTTTATTATGCTGAGTAATGGAAAGAGTACAGGAGGCGATCAGAATGATATCACCTTGACTTGCACAAGGCAAGTGAAGAAATACACCAAAAATAGTAAAGAAATGGCCTCTCTCTGTACTGCGTCTAAGCTGCTGGAGAACTGTTGTGCTGCTACTACTACATGGAATGAAGTGAGGATTTGGGGCTATTCCCCTCCTTAGAAAATGCTGATACTCTGGAATCAGCCTCTGCTCAATAAACCTAGAAATACCCAAACAACTTTTCTGAAATAGCCAACCCCTGAAAATCACCCTTTCAGGATCTACGTAATGCCTCAAAGATCTGCACTGCCACTGAATAGAACCCTCCAAAACTCTACCCAAAACTCTGCAAAAACCCTCCAATATGCAAGGGTTGATCCCTTGCTCAATCTCCCAGCTCGAATCCTCCGTAAAAACCCCAATCCAGAACTCCCACCAAAAGAACTACATCCCTCTCTTAAGACTGCGCAGTTATCAAAAAAATCCTTAGTTCCTCCTCACTCCAAAGATCAATCCTCCTGCAAAAGACTGCTGAAACTACCTTGCCCGAGCAGGCACTCAAGTCCCCCAGGGCTAAAGGGTGAGATCTCCGAACGGAGACACTCGATGCACTAAACAGTGTTGCAGATAAGTTAAACAGCCAACGTGCTCTAAGTCGAAGTGACTAGCTCAAATGCACATAATCGAATGCCAAAATGTGGAGGCTCCTCTCTCCTTTATAGCGTTGGCCCCTCTCATACCCTAAGGCCCACCTCCTCCAATGTAGCCTTTCTCTTGCCACATGCTCTTCTCCATTTGTGCAGTCCCTCCAAGTGTCTACATGGGCCCCTCTTCTACGTCGTCCTTTGGCCCCCTTGTCTCCCCTTTTAAGTTACAACATAGTGCTACTAGGAGTGACTTTGTTCTAAAAGTGAGTTATGTCCCCCTTTCCTCACTCTTTTTATTTAGAAATAACTATAGAAGGAAAAATTGAGTAAAAATCAAATATTCCAATTAACCATGGCTAATTAGGAATGTTACAGTTAACCCTTCAATTCTTAATCGTCAAGACCTCCCCTTGAAAATATCTCTGTAGCATGATTTATTTATAACCTGCACTCTCTTTCCCTCATCGGACTTGTTAGTGTTGGTATCTTCATCTCTCCATCAATGATCAAAATTCTCTTGTTGCATGCATTCTTAGGTGTCTCATCTGATCCACTGCATTCCATTTAGGTCTCATTAGGTCTAGGGTTTGTCCTCATAGTCTTGTAAAAGCCCAATAATGGTCAGCAGGCACATGAGGAGGTCTAATAAGGTCTCAACACCAAAAATTTCAATAATTACATTCTCAGTAATTGATTTTTCTCTAAGTTTTTAAGTTTTATGTATAAAATTTCATGTAATTTTATTTTCCTATATGTAATAAGTCTGAAAATGTAGCCTTGGTCACCTTTCCAAGCTCCTACACTCCAGCTCCTTCTAAAGAGACAAGAAATTCAAAGCATTAGTCCATCAAAGTAAAAAATAGAGCCAAACTGCAAAACAGAGTTTTAAAGAACAAAGTGAAAAAGCAAACATTAGAAAGTGTGTTTTCTAAATGCAAAAGTTAAAGTCAAAAGGGTATATAAAGTGTTTTTCATTTTGAAGAACTTCACTTGTGCCAAAAGAGAGATTAAACAAGTGAAATCACATTTTTTAGGTGAAGGAGAGAAAAGTTGCAACAAAAGCTAGCTGTTTCTCTGGGCGTGGCGCACCTCGGTAGAGGCACGACACACCTGATCGGCATGGTGCACAGAGCCTATAAAATACAAAGGGAATTGCACAAGCATGGCGCACCTTTTGGGCATGGTGCACCTGTTAGTTGGCGCGGCGCCCCAGTCCTCCAAGCATAATTTCACTCAAATGATCATGCCAAGCTTCTCAACCTTGCAAACTTCATTCCACAAGTAAGTGAAACATTCCACTTTGCCATTGCAAGGGTTTTAGTCTTCATTGATGGTGTGTAAATAGGTGGAAAGACAAACCCCAATTACTACACAGTTTCACTACAAAAACTATCTAAGGTTTGCAAAATTGTCATTCTTGTTGTTATTCCCCTACATCATTTTCACATTCCTCACACTGAAATTTCCTTCATTTCATTTCCCTTCCCTCTCACATTCACACTCATCCTACCCCCTTTATCCCCAAAACCCTAAAACCCTAACAAATTTCTGTTATTCCCCAAACCCTATCACACCCTAAAACCCTACAGCCAGCATCAAATCCTCCATTCATTAGTCCCACTCATCAATCCCATTCATCAAATAGAAAACACCTATTCTTGATATAAAATCTCTTCATACTCATCATTAGACATCAAACAATGGTAAATATGGAAATAGATTCGGCTTATGAAAGGGATGAGGAAACAATGAGTGATTCCTCCCAAGAAATTCATGCACCGAGAAGACCCCATAAGGGAGGAAAACACATCCGGAGGAGCCCACTACACTCACAGAGCTATTGGCTTGTCCTCTTGCAATAGCATGTTTCAAACATCAGCCTTGCTACCAGTTTTGTGAGATGATGGAAAAAGTGAAATACCACCATGAGCTTGCTAGAAATTTTGTTCTCCATCTTCACAATGGCCAAGTCAATTTAGCAGCTATTACCTTCATTTTAACACCTGAAACTACAGCTGAAGTAACAGGCATTCCGAATGTGGGTGAACAATGGAACAAAGGACAGCTTGTGGAAAAAGAACATTATGAGCCTTATATCAAGGCTAGCTATCAGAAGTAGATCAGTAGGGTCTTCCCTTTCAAATACCTATAGGACACATATGCTCCACTCGTGAAGCTAATTTCAAATACTTCAGCTGTGAAGGGAGATTTTCTCGCTTGTAAACCTACCATATTAGATTATTAAGGCATTTCACTAGGGTGAGGATGATGAACCTCCCCTATTTCATATGTAGAAATATTGAAAAAATGACCACATTAGTGAAAACAAAACCTCCTCATCAACAATACAACAACATTTATCACTTTGCATTGATCAAGAGTGTGGTTTTTCATCAGCTGAGTTTGTTGAATGCTTCATCGCATGATTTCATTGCACATGAGGTTTTCAAAAGCCTTCATGTGACCCCATTAGTTTTTCAAGAGGAAGGAGGGCCTTCAAATCAACCAGAAGTCCATGAGATTCAAACCACCAGTGTGCCAGTATTCATCACTTATCAAAAGGGGACAAGGAGGCTATTTGCAGCTGCAAAACGAGTACTATCTCCACCTGGGGTGAAAGGGGTCTCGTTCCTTCATCAGATCATAGCCAAATCCTATCTTCACTTGGGGTGAAAGGGACATTGCCTCCTTCTTTAGCAAAGTAGGTACAATACAAAGGGAAACAACCAGTGCATGAGGAAGGGCCTTCTGAAGATCATGAGAGATTTTGATTCAGGATGACGATGTGGATTTGGGCCTCCAAAGCTCAAGACTGAAAGTGATCATCAAAGAGAAAGAATCTAAGATTAATGCCTTAGATCTTAACCTTGGAAGGGCTAAGTGGATCATCAATTACCTTGAGTAAAGGAACAAGCAACTGGAGGATGAGCAGAAGATCATGGAGCTGCAAACTATAAGGGAAAATCGGCAAGCAGCAAAGAGGAGGAAAGTCAAATTGACACCACTTGAGCAAGAGATTGATGCTGATCGGGAATCTTGGCTAGAGAGGACAAATATGCACTTGGAGAAGCTACTTGAGAAAGAAAATAAGGAGAAAAAGATGTTGAGGCACATGGCTTTTCACTATTTGGCAAGAAACAAGATTTTCAAAGCAAGAATAAGGAGCTTAAAAGCCAAGTTGAGGAAAACTTTGAGGAGGAAGAAAGACCATGATAGACTCAAAATCTTGGCTAAAGCTTCCTGAACCCAACATATTACTTAATGCAGGTCACTCAATCCAAATTTCAAGAAATTTGGCACACTTTTTGACAATTTTGAAATTTTGAAGGAAAAAACAAGTTTCTCTGCCTGGTGTGTAGCGCCACCCGGCACTCGCTTTTGCTAGGGACCTCATCTAGAGGAAAACTCTACATTTTTGGATTCCTTGTGAAAAATTATGAATACCTAGAAATTACTAGAAGTTTTTGTCAAGTTTTGGTCACCAAAAGGGCCGAAAACACCTCAAAAATGCCCTCTCTACCCCTTTTTGGCCACACAGGAAGTAGTGTTGGGAGAACTGATTTTTGGAGTGGCAAATAGACACCAAACTCAGAAATTCCACTTGTTATAGAAAGTAGACAGATAGACCTTTCCAAAAAGCCTACTTGGAGCAAATTTTGGTGCACGTGAAGGCTTCCAAAATTATTTGGGAAAAAGCGCTACACACAGGATGGAAAAGTTCCATTTTTGCCAAAAAAACTCTGTTTTTTCGCCTAGTTTTTTCTCAGTTTGACTTTTTCTCTCTCATGGTCAAACTCATGATGTAAATTGATGTAAATTTATGAATTTTTATGTAAAAATGGTAAAAATTCACTCATGGAGGTAGATACACCATGTATAGGTGGTTTTGAAAATGAATGAATCAGTTTCCTATGTTTTAGAGGCAAGTTGTTGCACTGCCTATTTTTCAATTCTTAATTTAGATCTTGTTGAAACAGCTCCTAAACTCATGAATTAGACCCCTAAAGGATAGCATGGGTTGTTTGTTGGCTATATCTAGTATTTTTCAGTCATTTTTCAAGGTTGGACTCTTGTGAAAGCTTTGAGCATCATTGTACATTCATCTCTATAGTTTGGCAAGGAAATAGACCAGGGTTTGCAGCATTTTGTGGGATTCTTGTGGCAAGGTGATTTAGTATTATTTTTCCTTCTGTAATTCAAGTTATCATATGTTTATGTATGCCATTATCTCTTTATTTTTCATCTTAACTAAATGAATCAAGTATAAAGGTGGAAATCATTGATGTTGTAGTGCTCTACCTTAGGGTTTGTTTAGCTTTCCATGTTTTCTACTATTTGAAGAGGACCCTTGATACTTTCATGCCCTCTCCAACTCCTCACCAGTCTTAAGACTCTCCATTTCACTTATTTCAAAGTACTAAAGCATTTTCCTACCTTGCCCCATAGAAATATCTGCAAGACTGAGTTCATTCCCCGGACCTAAAACTGCCTTTCACTTTTGATCTAGCAAACTTACATAAAACTCAATCAAATTCCTCTTAGCATATACCTAGTCTAAAATTAGTGTTTACATTAGTCATCTCAAGCCTCATTTGCTATATTTTCCTAATATTGACAAGGAGAGATCCCTCTCCCGACCTGGTAGGGCTAGCTACCAGGTTAAGCGTGGTTTGATGTTACCCTAGACCTGCCTTTCTCAGCCTAAGGTAGATTTAGGCCCTAACATAGTGGTGACCATACTGGGGAAGAAAAGCTTATTTTTTCTTTAGTTTTCTTTGCTTTATAAACTACAGACGAAGCCTAAAGCTATGCTAGGAAGCCTTCGAACTGCACATTTCTTTGTGAGTGCATAAGTAGATAAAAGCTACTTCAGTCAATCTCTAGTCTAGTCTTATAAGCTGAACATCTGACTTGCAAATTGCCCCAATACATCAAATAATTCTAGAATTTAGGATGATGAGTTTAGAATTTGGTATGCTGACAAGATTTTAATGTCAATTTGATTTTTGGGAATAATTCAACACATTGGCTTCCAGATGATACACCAGAGCAAATCCTGATCCTAATCCTCCTTCTGTGTATGAAAACCCAAATCTCATTCCAAGAATTCTTCGCCAAGAAAGTTCTGTGATCCCTGTGTTTAGATCTCATTCATGCCCGATTGTTTTTTAATATCTTGAAGATCTTCCATTTGATGAAAATTTTGAGCTATCTATGTTTCAGACTAAGTCTGAAAGTGCAGTTGGTGCTACTACTCTAAATCCCAAGTTTGAAAAGGATCTTGAAACTAAAAGAGAAAATCTATCAATTGACGCTTATATTCTGAATCTTCAAACTTCAATTGTGCCTACCAATATTCCCAAGTTCTTAGAATCTGCATCTGCTACTCTTGGTTCATTTGTTGTTGTATCTAATTTAGAAATTCCTACTAAAACTCCTTTTTTCCCACCATTCCCGTGCAGCCCACCATCTTTGATCAGAAATCTGCAGTGCTTTAACCTCCATCCACTCCTTCGACACCTCAAACGTCAAAAATATCTTCACCCCCTTTGACACCTCATACATCGGTCATTCCAGATCCTACATCCCCAAGGCCAGTTGTAAATCCACCTCGAGCAATGGTTGCTAGATATGCACCTCTTGTTTTTCCAAAGAACTTATATAACATGCCTACTGATTATCAAAACAAGATCCCATTGTTTGATGCTTCTCAATGTGTCACAACACAGCATCATATCGATCGGATGAGTGATTTCTTTGATCTCCACGAGATTGATCCAGAGAACGTAACAATGAGATTATTTGTGCAAACATTGAAGGTGAAGTCCGAAAGTGATTTAGAGCATTTCCGGCTGGAAAAATCAATTCATTGGAAGCACTTCATAGACAATTTCTGGATTGCTGGGAGGTAAAGAAAAATCCACTTAAAATCCTTTTCGAGTATGAGAACATAAAGAGAAATGTTGGTGAAAGTGTCCAGGATTACTGTGTTAGATTCAATACTGTTTATAATGCCATTCCAGCTGACATCAAGCCACCAATGGGGTTGGCTTTGATCAAACTTTCCGATGGCTTTGATCCCGATATGGTGTATTAGTTGAGAGAAAGAGACTCGACTACATTGGAGGACATGTAGAAAATTGCAGTAAGTGTTGAAGCAAATTTTTTAGCTAAGAGAGATATAACAAAGACCAAGAAGAAGGTGACTATAAAAGAAGAAGCTTCTACTTCAGATCATTTTCTTCGTAAGATTGAGAAGATGTTTGTTAGATTCACCATTGTAGATAAGCCTGAGACATGGGTTAGAAATCAAAATTTCCATGGTCAGCAACAACCACAATTTAGAATCAAACAACGGGAGCAAAGAGCTCAAGATCCATCAGCTCAACAACAAGTCAAAATACCATTACAGCAGAACTATGTTCATGGCAGTGAATCAAAATATGATGAGGCCCCAATTGGAGAAAAGAAACACTTTTTTACACTAGATTATTTGCCAATTTATATCACCGAAGATGAAGAGTATTCAGAAAGTCCAAAGATAAAAAAGGATGAAGATTTTATATTGGCAAATGAAACAGTCCTAGAAGAGGAATCGAATGAATATCAGAGAGGATACATGAATGCATTGACAGCGTAGCAAAGGAAATACTCACTTAGGAGTAAGGACGTTCCTATCAATCCAATTTAGAAAGGAAGGAAGCAACACCACTAAAGAATGACTCTCCAAACGTGCAGAAAAAGGGAAAGGAGTCAACAGACCCTACTTCTAGTAAAGTGCAATCAGCAAACGAAAAGTCAAATTAGCCAAGTACAACAAAGGAGAAAACTAAAAAGAAAGATGCTTCAGTCAAAGAGGTAGAGAAAACTATGGCCTTTAGCTTAGAAAATGAAATTCCTAAGTTAAAAGTGTCAATACCTTTGACTGAATTAATGAAGAAAAACAGTTATAAAGGTCAAGTGGCTAAGATTTTGAATGTATATTCTTTGTTTGATATGGTAAATGTGGAAGATAACCAGCCTGAACTTATCTTTGGTCCGGCATTAGAAGGTCAATCTAAGGATAGTGATGTAGCTCCTTTTTATATCAGCCTTAGATTGCATGATTATGTTTTGCACAATGCCATGTTTGATTCAAGAGCGTCTCATAACCTCATGCCAAAGGCAATTATGGAAAAATTGGGTTTGGATGTCACTCAAAAGTATCATGACCTTTATTCCTTTGATTCTGGTAGAGTAAGATGTATTGGTCTCATTAAATATTTGGCTGTAAGTTTGGATCAGATTGCAGCAAAAAATGTTCTTATGGATATAGTTGTGGCTGACATTCCCCCTAGATTTGGCATGCTTCTATCTAGATCATGGGGTGCAAAACTCAAAGGGTCATTGCAGTTAGATTTATCCTATGCTACTATTCTCGTGTTTAGTCAAGTGAGGAAGTTATATAGAGAGAAAAAGATGAAGTACATGATCACGAGCAACGAGAAACTTATGAATCATCCAATTAATTATGTACATACAGATTTAGAGTCTTTTGTTCTTTACTATGATAGTGCTTTCAATGATGTAAATAGTCAATTAGTTGAAGTTGAAGATATACCTGAGATTACGAAAAAATTTAGAGTTGTACTTCATCAAGAAAGGCAAAGGCTAGAAGGTACCACTGAGCAGTCAATATTCCATCAACAGTAAGAAAAAGATGGATAGTAGTCAAAGGTAGAAAAGCAAGCAGAATTTCAGCATTTGGAAGAGGAAGCTGGCTTGTGGAGTGTGGACTTTGATGGAGCAGTAGGTAGGGAAGGTGCAGGAATTGGTATTTGGATACGCAACCTTATTTTCTCACCAAATAAGGTCCCAAGTAATGTAAGAGTTTTTTTCATACAAGTTGGCTTTTGATTGTTCTAATAATGAAGCAAAATATGAGGCACTAATTGCAAGCTTGAAAATCCTCAAAAAGCTGAAAGCAAAGAGAATTTCAGTTTATGACGACTCTGAATTAGTTATAAAGCAAGTCAAGGGAGAGTACCAAGCAAAGCATCCTCGAGTGAGGGCTTACTGTAATGTGGCTTTAGACATTTTGAGGTTGTTTCCAAATTTTACTTTGACATGTGTTCCACGTGCACAGAATGTTATTGCAGATTCCCTTGCAACAACAGCAAGTAGCTTGACGATTCTGATGAATTCAAACAATAAGTTTTAAATTCATGTGAAAGATTGCCCAGGTATCCCTAATAATCATAGATATTGGCAAGTGTTTCAAGATGATAAAGAGATTGAAGAATTTCTGCGAAATGAAGGCAAATATCAAGACACTTCTATAGATGGTGAGCAAGATAATGGCAAGCCAGACTTAGAAGTAAATCAGATGGAAGTTTTGCAGCTGAAAGACAATGTCATCCCTAAATGCCTCATACCTTTAAAGGAATTATTTGACCAATATGACATAGCCCGGAAACCAAGTTTGATGCCAACTAAAAAGGGAGTTGAAGACGTGAATATTGGAATAGCAGAAAAACCGAAGATGGTGTTGTCAAAGGAATTACATCCTCAGGTAAAGGCAAAGTACATTAGTTTATTGTCCTTATTTACTGATGTATTTGCATGGGACTATTTAGATTTGAAGGAATACAATAAAAGTATAATTCAACACATCATTCCAATCAAGCCAAACCAAAAGCCATTTCGCCAAAAGCTAAGAAGGATCAAACCTAAGTTGCTGCCATCCATAGAGAAAGATGTGAATTGATTATACAAGGTTGGTATAATTGTTCCAATCATATTTTCAGAATGGATTTCCAATTTGGCGCCCATGCAAAAGAAGACAGGCGAGATTAGATTATGCATTGATTTGACAAATCTGAATAAAATGTCTTTGAAAGATAAATATCTGTTGCCAAAGATAGACCACATACTTCAAAGAGTGGTTGGGGCATCTCGTATGTCGCTGCTCAATGGTATTTTGGATACAATCAAATTTTGGTCCATGAGGATGACAGAGACAAAACAACATTCACTACTATGTGGGGGCCTTTACATTATGCCAAGATGCTATTCGATTTAAAGAATGCAGGTGCAACTTTTCAGCGGGCTATGGATATCACCTTTGCAAATGAGAAAGATGTATTTTTAGTAGTTTATCTTGATGATTTGACGGTTTTCTCTAATTTAGATGAGGAACATCTTTACCATTTGCAGATTGTTTTTCAGCAGTACAGAAAGTATGGCATATCTCTTAATCCCAAAAAGAGTTTGTTTTCCATGGATGAAGGAAAGCTTCTCGGTCACATCATATCTAAGGAGGGCATCCGCATCGATCCTGATCGAGTGGAAGCTATTCAGAAAATTCATTTTCCCCGTAGTAAAAAGGAGATCCAAGCATTCAATGGCAAGATGAACTTCTTACGTCGTTTTGTGCCAAATCTAGCAGAACATTTGAGGAAAATCACAAACATGTTGAAGAAAGATAGTGTAGTAAAGTGGACCGACGAAGCTATCAAGTCTTTCAATTTGGTAAAGTTGGCCCTTTCTTCAACTCCAATTTTGATCAGCCCTGATTATTCCCAAGATTTTATTTTGTTTTCATTCGCTTCAAAGCATACTATGGTAGTAGTCTTAATGCAGAAAAGAGACCAGCTTGAGAAGCCAATTGTCTTTTCAGTAGAACAATAAGAGATGCAGCCATAAATTATAATATTATTGAGAAACAGGATCTTGTCCTAGTGAAATCTGTGAAAGATATCCGAGTATATATTTTGCATTCTCATATTCTTACCTATGTTCCTAATGAATTTGTCAAAGATGTTTTAGTGCAGACGGATCCAGAAGGGAGACGAGGCAAATGGATTGTAGCTTTGTTAGAATATGACTTGGAAATAAAGCCAACAAAACTCATCAAGCGGCAAGGTTTGGCAAAACTGATGGCGAAGTCTAATTTGCATGCCTTGGACATAAACTTGATTGCTGCCATGTTCGAAGAAGATGAGGATAGCTCATATGTTCAGGTATCAAAAATTTTTATCCATTCCCCTTGGTATTCAGATATTGTATATGTACTCCAAAATCTTTCACCGCCTCCAGGAATGGCTAAAAATAAAAGTAGAAGTCTAAAATTAAAGGCTGCCAAATTTTGCATTATGAATGATGCATTGTATTGGAAAGATCCTAGAGGTATGTTGCTAAATTGTTTGGTTGACGAAGAAGCAAAACAGGTCATGGATGATTTTCACAAGGGGGATTGTGGAGGTCACTTGTTTTGGAAGACAACGACAAATAAAATTTTGAGAGCAGGGTACTATTGGCCTACCCTCTTTGCTGATGTTTATAAAACTATTGCAAGCTGCCATGAATGTCAAATTTTTCAGGGAAGGAGAAAATTACAGCCACTACCTCTCAAGCCGGTTGAAGTAAGTGCTCTGTTTCAACAATGGGGCCTTGATTTTATTGGAGAGATCCACCCTACATCTTCAACTCAACATAAGTGGATCTTGACATCGACAGATTATTTTAAAAAATGGATTGAGGCCATCCCCACTCAGCAAGCCACAGATGCAGTAATAATTTAGTTTCTCGAAAATAATATTTTGTCATGTTTTGGTTGTCCTAACAAGCTGATTACAGATAATGTAGCAGCTTTTAAATCTAAAAATATGATTGATTTTTGTAATAAATATCAAATTATCTTGGGGCATTCAACTGCATATTATCCATAAGGTAATGGATTGGAGAAATCTTCAAATAAATCATTGGTTAACATCATCAAAAAGTTGCTGGAAACAAACAAAAAGAGTTGGCACAAAAAGCTTGTTAATGCACTTTGGGCAAATATAGTAAGTCAGAAGAAATCAATTGGCATGTCTCCATTTGAACTAGTATATGGTGTTAACACGGTGTTCTCCACGTCTCTCATAGTATCGGTGGTAAAACTTTTGCAGGAAGCTGGTAGCGAAGAGGATCATTTTCAGCAAAGGATAAACCAAATGATCCATTTACAGCAAATGAGAGAGGAGGTTTTCCAAAATCCCTTCAGGCTACAAGAGAGAATCAATAAAATCTATGACTAGAAGGCAAAGTCAGATAAGTTTTAGATTGAAGACATAGTGCTCAAGTGGGACAATAGAAACGAGGACAAAGGCAAGCACGGAAAGTTCGAGAATCTGTGGAAGGGACCATTCAAAATTGCTGCATATCGGGGTCAAAATGATTTTTTGCTGAAAGAAATGAATGGAGAAGATTGTCCAAGTGGGCCGGTCAATGGTTGACTACTGAAATGGTATTATCTTTGAGATATTTTCTGTTGTCATAATTTTTCACTGTACATACCAATTTATTTCCTTCATTGCAAGTGTGCATTGTTGTCATTCAGTCAGTTTGGGGCCCGAAGTAAAGGCTATAAAATTGGAGGTCTAATGTCAATTTTTGATTACTTCATGTGGATTGATAGAGTCAATTGTTTGAGTCGGTTTTTAGTTATGTAATTGAGTCCAGTTTTGAGTCAAGATATTGGTTTTATGTTTACAGAATTTATTGACTCCATGGCCCAATGGAAGAGGCACTGTCTGCTTTCCAGAGATCTGTAGTTCTTGGCACCTCCAAGGAGCTACCATCCCCATTGGAGCCAATGTTAGTGTTAGTATCTTCATCCCTCCATCAGTTATCAAAATTCTCTTGTTGCATGCATTCTTAGGTGTCTCATCTAATCAGCTGCATTCTATTAGGGTCATGGATCATCTGATGGTAGTGGCATATTATTAATTTTCCCTCATGATCTTTACCTATTGGCTTATTTTCATAAATTTAGGTCATTTACAGTCATTTTCTGTCTTTATACTTGCAAAAGTCATTTTTTAGGGCTTTAGGTTTCATTAGCTCTAGGGTTTGTCCTCATAGTCTTGTAAAAGCCCAATAATGGTCAGTAGGCACATGAGGAGGTCTAATAAGGTCTCAACACCAAAAATTTCAATAATGACATTCTCAGTAATTGATTTTCCTCAAAACCCTGTTTTGAGGAAAAAACAGAGTTTTTATGTTTTATGTATAAAATTTCATGTAATTATATTTTCCTATATGTAATAAGTTTAGAAATGCAGCCCTGGTCACCTTGCAAAGCTCCTACACTCCAACTCCTTCCAAAGAGACAAGAAATTCAAAGCATTAGTCCATCAAAGTCAAAAAGAGAGCCAAACTGCAAAACAGAGTTTTAAATAACAAAGTGAAAAAGTAAACATTAGAAAGTGGGTTTTCTAAATGAAAAAATTAAAGTCAAAAGGGTATATAAAGGATTTTTCATTTTGATGAACTTCATTTGTGCTAAAAGAGAGAGTGAACAAGTGAAATCATGTTTTTGAGGCAAAGGAGAGAAAATTTGCAGCAGAACCTATCAGTTTCTCTGGTCACGGCCCACCTGGGTAGAGGCGCAGCTAGGGAAAATTTTAAGAACCCCCCCAAATTTATATGTATAATAAATGGGTGAATCTCCATGGTATATAGGAAAAATGGAAGGCAATTTTATCAATAATATAATATGTATATATAATTTTTTGGCGAATCTCACCAGGCATGGCAAATATTTTACTCAATTATAAAATCTTGTAAGATCTTGGTGAGTCTTTCACTAAATAATAAAACTTTGTAAGGTCCTAGTGAATCTTAGCATTGTGAACTCTTAGAGAATTTTTTGAAAAAGTATAAAACCATGTATGACAAGAGCCACATGGTGGCAATATCACTGTTTTTTTCACATTTCCATGAAATGGAAATTGATTATAAAATTATAAAAAAGGCAACCAAGTCCCTTATAATATGCAGGGAAGCTTATAATAGAGTCTGATACATCTACTATGCTTGTCTATTCAAGTGTCATAGCTGCTATACTTAACACTGTGAATCACAACTCTCTCAGAACTCAACTCTATAGTGTAATTAAACCTTTGGAAATTGAATCTGACAACTCTATAAAAAGGATTAGTGAAATAGAAGCTTTTGTGAATGAGCCCACTAACTATCATTGTTAAACAATCAATCTAGACTATGAAGTCTTCCATCTTGATCACAATCGTGCTCACAATCAAGGGAGTGCGATCACCTAGCCTGACATAATGGCCGTCATAGCTTCCCTGCCAATACACAAGTATGTCCCTGTTTGCAGTTAGAAAAATTACCCAAATTACAATCTATTTACTCATGCCTATGTTGGAAAGTTATAGAAGGATGACTAGTGCAATCAATCCATTCCTTTTAGCCCTGGATTTGTTTCAGTTTAAAACAGAAGTATACAAATATAATTGTCCAATGTCTACTGCTACTGAGAATTAGTTAATTCATAAGAAAGTATGTA
>APFE030741491.1:0-10841 GCA_000404065.3 Pinus taeda
AACACGAGCCGAAATAGGTAATCTGATTGAAGAATTTAAAACTGGAATGTTAAGCTCTTTTGCTTCACAAATTGATGCTCTGCAGGTTAAAAAGAAACAGGCAGAAGCAGAAGCTGCTCTGGCTATTTTTTGCTCCAAATGCAGAGGAAAGCACCCACTGAGAGAATGCCCATTAGATAAGGTACCAATTTGTACCATTTTTGAAAAGGATCATGAGACTCAGCAATGCCCTTCTTTTCCAGGAATAAAGGCAGCACTGCAATCAACTGAAGAAGAAGTTGAAGCAGTGTACCTGATGACACAGAGGAGGCAATGGCCACAAAGACAAGGTATGAGTTCTAACACATCATTTAGTCGTTGGAATAATCAGTCTCCTTTTCAAACAAATTTCCCACCCATGAATCAAATGCAATACCCACCCTTTAATTCGATGCAATTTCCTATGCAGCAACCAAATCCTCCTTTTACTGACCCTACTATGTGGAATCCTTGGACTTTTCAACAACCTTATTTCAATCAATGGAATCCAAATTGGGCAGCCCAACAAATTCCATTTCCTCAACACCAGCAATCTCTTTCCTTACCATCTAATGCCCCGTAGAATAACCAGTCAATCAGACCCCAACTGCCTGTGCAACCTAATCCCAACCCAAACAATAATAAAGCCTTGCAGGTAATCGATAATCAAAGACAACCTGTCTCCGCTATGTAATGTAATGACATCCATTTACGCTCTGGGAGGATAGTTGAACCCATCATAGATGACATTACTGACTGTGAAAAAGAGGAAACTAGAGAGGAAAAGTCATCTAACAAAAACACTGAAACTCTTGAATCATCTTCTAACAAGACTTTCCAAACAGCAGAGCCACCCTTTCCTGAAAGATTGGCTCTTACTAAAACATTTGAGCCACCAGCTTTTAACATTTTAGGAGAACTGCAGAATTTATATGTCAAAATCCCATTATTGCAAGCACTGAGAGATGTCCCTATCTATGCTAGAACTATTAGGGATATTTGTATTAAAAAGCCTGGAAGAAAAGCCAAGGAACCCCTCACAGTTCATGTGATGGGAGAACTGACTACTTTGATGGCAGAAAAAGACCCCCCTATGAAATATGGTGACCCTGGTCACCCTACAGTAACAATTCAGGTCGACAAAACCTTTGTCTCTAAAGTTCTAGTAGATCTAGGTGCAGCAATAAATATTATGACACTCGAAACAGCACAATTACTGCAGTTGAAACACTTAATTAGGGAAACTCCAACCATTCTAGAGCTGGCTGACCGCTCTACAATTAAACCCGAAGGAGTCATTGAAGACCTGGGAATTTCCATAGAATCTTGGAATT
Source organism: Pinus taeda (assembly GCA_000404065.3). NCBI lineage: Eukaryota > Viridiplantae > Streptophyta > Pinopsida > Pinales > Pinaceae > Pinus > Pinus taeda. The sequence continues at coordinate 1,353 of APFE030741491.1, forward strand.
ACCCAGCTGACTTTGTGGTGTTACAAACTAAAACAAAGTTGGGGGGTCATCCATTAATTCTAGGAAGACCTTGGTTGGCTACAACAGATGCTTTAATCAGCTGTAGGTCTGGATCAATGACAATATCTAATGGGCAGGAAACCAAACAACTAACTCTTTATCCTCATGCCACACCCATGATTAATAACGATAATTCAATATGGGTAGATTATGAGGATAAGGAAACCCAAACTATTTTAATTGTCGGACAAGCTTTAACTCTCAAAGACTCAACCACAGATGAAATAATCAGCAACTTTATTTCTGAACCTTCTTTGGTTAGCTCAGAAATACATAATCTCCTCACTGCAATCCTAGAATCTGAACCCTAGAACAACCTTGAAACTGAAAAATTACCTCAGATATTAGCTGGCAGTCCTTCCAAACGTATAACAATAGAAATCGAACCAGGTAAAACATTAAATATAAATCCTAATCTAACAGATGATAAAAAACAATAGTTAATGAAGCTACTCAAAGAAAATAAAGAAGCATTCGCTTGGGATTATACAGACATGAAAGGGATTTCTCCTGAACTCTCACCGTATTTATATTAAAGAAGGATCCCGGCTAGTTTGTCAACCATAAAGACGAAGGAACCCCAACTTAAGGGAAATAGTAAAAGAAGAGCTTCAAAAATTGTTAAATGCAGGATTTATATATCCCATATATGAGAGTGAATGGGTTTCTCCGCTAGTAATAGTACCCAAGAAAAATGGGAAATGGCGAGTATGTGTAGACTATAGAGCCCTAAATAAGGCCACCCAGAAGGACCATTTCCCTTTAGCATTCATTGATCAGGTATTAGATAACTTGGCTGGTAAGAAATTCTTTTCCTTTTTGGATGGATTTAGCAGATATAATCGGATAAGGATTGCACCCCAGGATCAGGATAAAAACACTTTTACTAGCCCTTGGGGGACCTTTTCTTACAAGGTTCTTCCATTTGGGCTATGTAACGCCCCAGCAACATTTCAGAGAGCGGTGATAGGGATCTTTTCTGATATGATAAATGATTCCTTAGAAATGTTTATGGATGACTTCACTCCTTATGGAACAACCTTTGAAGATGCCCTGCAGAATCTTGAAAAAGTACTTAAGCGGTGTATAGAAGCACATCTTGCCTTAAGTACTGAGAAATGCCATATGATGATGAATGAAGGCACTATATTAAGACACTTTGTTTCATTGTTAGGAATTCAAGTCGATCCCGCAAAAATACAGGTAATTTTGACCCTCCCTATCCCCAAAACCTAGACAGAAGTGAGGAGTTTCTTAGGACATGCAGGGTATTACATAAGATTTATCAAAGACTTTTCTAAGATAGCTTCTGCTCTGTTTGTGTTACTAATGAAAAATGTTGAATTTAAGTGGACTGATGATTGTGAAAAAGCATTTGATCATCTTAAACATCAGTTGTCCATAGCTCCCATTTTGAGAGGACCAAATCGGGCACTCCCCTTTCACATATCCTGTGATGCCTCAGACACTGCCATTGGAGTTGTCCTAGGACAGGAAGAAAATGGTCTTCCCTATGCCATTTATTTTATTAGTAAAAACATGACTCCCGCAAAACTTAATTATACATTCACTGAGAAAGAATTTCTAGCAGTTATTTATGATATCAACAAATTTCGGCATTATATTACTCGTTATACTACTTTTGTGCATATCGACCACTCGGCAATTAAATACCTAATGAATAAATCAATTACAAATGCTCGAGTCACTAGATCGTTACTGTTCTTACAAGAATTTGATATCACAATTGTAGACCAACTAGGAAAAGAAAATGTAGTTGCTGACTTTCTTTCTCGGTTAAAAACTAATGAAAATATTCCAGTAGATGATTCTTTTCCCGATGAGTATTTATTTGCAATCTCTGCTCACTCACCTTGGTATGCAGACATTGCTAACTACTTAGTTGCAGGAAAATTACCATCACACCCATCGCATAGAGAAAGAAGGAAAATTATTCAGCAAAGTGCTAGGTACAGTTGGATAAGTGGCTGTTTGTTTCACACAGGACTCGATCAGGAGATCCGGAGATGCATTGGTGAAGATCAGATGTATGATGTATTGAAAGCTTGCGACGATGGACCTTGTGGAGGAAATTTCGTGGATAAAAGAACAACACACAAGGTTCTCAGGATGAGATATTACTGGCCCTCAATCTTCAAAGATGCAAAGAAATATGTCAGGGCCTGTGATAGTTGCCAAAGAATCGTCCAACCTAATCATAGGATGAAATGCCACTCAATCCCCAGGTGATTCTTGAACCATTTGAAAGATGGGCACTAGATTTTATAGGTCCCATTAATCCTCCATCTAATCAAAGAGTTTACATACTAGTATGTACAGATTACATGACTAAGTGGATAGAGGCCAAGGCACTTATCAAAGCTAATGAGGAATCAGTATTAACATTTTTATTTGAAGAAATCTTCGTTAGGTTTGGGTTGCCTAGGGAGCTAGTCACTGATGGAGGACCTCCTTTTAATTCCCATGGCTTCAAAGACACATTGCAGAAATACCATATTAAGCATATAATGACCACACCTTATCACCCCCATTCAAATGGGCAGGTGGAAAGAACCAACAAATTCATAGAAGCTATTTTGACAAAGACAATAAAGGAGAACAGGAGGGACTGGTTTCAAAAGCTGCCTGAAGCACTTTGGGCTTATAGAACCACTTGGAAGAACACCACAGGATTTTCACCCTATGAGTTAGTTTTTGGTAAAAATGGTGTTTTCCCTTTGGAGTTTGAAATCAAAACTTTGAGAACTGCTTTAGCTGTTAACCTTGATTTGACTGATGCACAGACAACCAGGTTGTAGCAACTGCAGGAGCTAGACGAGAAAAGATTGGATGCCATCCACCAAACAACCATGATTCAACAAAAAAGAACCAGATGGCATGACAAAACGATTAAGCAGAAGCAGTTCGAGAAAGGTAACTGGGCTTTACTGTATGACTCCCGTTTTGCGAATTTCCAAGGTAAATTGAGAACAAGGTGGCTAGGACCTTATGAAATAGATGTTGTATTTCCAAACGGAACAGTCAGACTCTTAATGATTGATGATAATAGAACACCATTATTAGTGAATGGATACTGACTCCGTCCGTATCAACAACCTGTTTCTAAGGAGGATTTCAAAGCTACCTGCATGGTAGAATTACACTATGTTTTTTTGGGGGAATTTGCTTCCCCTCAAGGCACTTAAATTTCTATTCATTTATTCATTCTTAGATTAGATTTCTAAACTAATAATCCCTGCCAAGGGGTTGCTATGTTACAATTAGTTGTTTTGCAGATCTTACTTTCAGAGGATGGCTGAGAATATAAATCCTAAAAGAATCACTTTGCAGCTTGGGAGCGCTTTTTGGATCATAAGTTAAGTTTTACAACATTTTCCTGTTGCTGCAACACCATTTCCCGTTGCTGCAACACCATTCCTTGTTGCTGCAACACCATTTTCCTGTTGTTGCAACATCATTTCCCGTTGCTGCAACACCATTCCTTGTTGCTGCAACACCATTTTCTGTTAATGCAATATCATTCCCCGTTGCTGCAACACCACTTTCCGTCATTCCCCATTGTTGCAACACCACTTTCCGTCATTCCCCGTTGCTGCAACACCACTTCTTGTCATTCCCCATTGCTGCAACACTACTTTCCATCAATACAATATCATTTCTCTGTTGCTGTAACACCACTTACTGCACGAGCTTATGTTCCGGCAAAATATCACTTTTCAACACTGCAACACCAATCCGAGCACTTAACGAATTATCAGCCTGATGGAACATATTCCGCTGCATTAAAGGGGCCAACCAAGCACTCTAACAAGTACACGTCGTCACTGCTACTTCCCATCAGATCGCTTGTGTTTTCACGATTAAAAGCCTGTTCAAATTATGATTAATCCAGAAAAGACAAGATAAGACTTTTCGGTGTGACTAGAGGTAAAAAGTAAAGGTACGCATGTTTAAGTGTGAATATTAATTATAGTTAATGTGGAGATGTGATACGACTGTCAAAATCATTATACTGCCAATCAAATCATTCAGCCGTATATTTGCGGGGGATTACCGAAATATCACAATTATTCCATAACACGTTAATCGCCGCCACCCTTATTCCTCGCGGTAATATTCTAACTACTTATGCTAGTCCTAAATATTATAATCTATCCTGAAGGAGCATAGCAAAAGGAAGTTAAACATCATATATAAATTCCATGTCCTAATGAATCAATTACTTGTTCACAGATGAGCAAGGTTATCTTAAATATTAATTGCAATCTAATTACTTATACAGGAATACACATTCCTTTCAATACAAATAAAACTTGCAGCTGATGTTTAACAAGGTCACGAATCAGCAATTGCTCATGAATTAACCATGGTGACAAATCATATTTGAATAACCAAGGCTAGTCACGACCTATTTGTTATAAATATGCACAAAACAAATCACATTTATAAATATGCCAACATTGACATCTTGATTCTAGACACTTGAAAGGAGAGGCAAATGAATCTGAAAGAGGATCTTTCTTGACCAAACAATCTTCCTTATTCATAATAAATCAAAATTTGTTCTCCCCCAAAAAAATTCCTCACTTCATCTCCGGAGATAATATTTATGCAGAAGGAACTGACCCTCGGTCTTCCCTTAGCCTTTCACCTCCCTTCTCTCTTCAATATACAAATCAGAATATACGATCGTAGAAAAGTCAGTGTAATCGCTAACACATAGAGGGAATATCTGTTGGAGCACTTCATTTCCTATGGAAATGAATAGCTGTTAATTAAAAGAGGATGGCTGTGTGCCATCCCTTCACACCTGTATTGAGCGGGCATTATTCCCTATCATTTCCTGAAGGCGGTTGAAGGCACTACGCTCATCATCCCACATCTGGCATGATTGATGGTGTGTTTGGAAGTAATAATGTCTTGATGTATCAGCGTTGTGCTTCCTTTTGATAGGGCGCATGCCTCCACTATGCACTATGGCGGTTCATATCACTTTATGCAGCATGTGTCTTTGCAATATCAACACTGGTGACGCAGAGGTATTATCTTGACATAAATCGCCTTTATCCGCTACAGGGTCCAGTCGAACTTGCCTGAAGAAGTAATTCATATTAGCTATGATTATGAGAAATATGACAAACATGCTTACAAACAAACCTTACATTCAGCCACAATCTTTATTTAATCTTGCAACGCAGAGAAACTATAGTTATCAAACCACCGAACCTACCGTGACACATATTCTTGTTGACTACAATATTCATTTTTACTTAAGGATTGCTCTGACAATGCTCCAAAAGCAGACTATTCACTCTGCAAGATTTTCCTTTAAAACCTTGCACCACAACATTTTATCGAAATACATGGGAATACACGGGAAAACCTGCGACCAAACCATAAGGTTGGACTTCAAATAATATACCCCTGGATATATAATCATCGCCGGGTCCACTAATTGCATCACGCCTTATGGTTAAGCCTTGGGCTCCGTCGATTGCGATTTGTGATAGTCCGAACCTGAAATATATATGTGCCATGGTTAATAATGTCAGCGGGTCTGCCATATGGGATTTTCCTTTGAAAACTGGGACCGCAACATTTTATCGAATACAGAGGAAAACACGAGAAAAACTGCGGCTAGACCATAAGGCCGGACTTCAAAAAGTATGCACCTGCGTGTATAATTATCACCAGGTCTGCTCATCGCCCCTTTGCATATTGCATGGGCTTTACGTTCACCGACTACCGATTGCGATTAGTGATACACTGGACCTGCAATATATACGTGTTGTGTTTAATAGTCCTGGCGGGTCCGGTATATCGTAATGCGCTTTATGTATAATCCCCAGGCTTCGCTGATTGCGATTGGGGGGAGCAGATGTGAAAATATATGTGTTGTGGTTGATGCTCCTGGCAGATCTAGTAGATTGTGGTGCACCCTATATACAAGCCTTAGACTCCGGCGATTGCGATATGCGATGGGCTCTGGACTCGAAATAAATATGTGTTATAGTTAATAATGCCAGTGGGTCCAGTGTATCATGGTGCGCATTTGGTATCAGAGTTGATTGCGATAAGCAGAATGGAAAGTTATGCATGCTTTGCAAAGTGAAAAGAGCTATAATGGGAATAAATATGTGATGGAAGGTTTTGAGGGGTAAAGAGTCGGGCGATTATATGTGTGGGCATAGTGCCTTTTATGATTATTGAAAGAGTCCCGATGAAGGATATGAATGAAGGGCTAAATAAGGATGTGGATGAATCATGCAAAAAATATTTATTAAAAGGGAGTCTTGACCATTAAGAATTGATGCTTTGACACAACACAAAGTTAGAATCCTTGAGATAAAAACAGATCATTCGGAGAAGTGAAAGATCAAACTTCTAGGGGACCCATTCAAATTTGTTACTAGAGCATGTTTTAATAGGGTGGTGGTTGTGGCCACAAAAACTTCATAGGACACTAAGTATCCTTGGTTTTGGCTATCCCAAGAACCTCAAATCCCTTTTGTATAATATATTCTTCTTCTTTTCACGTCTTATTCACATGGATCTCTTATTCTTGTTTTTCATATTTTTGAATTTTGTATTCATGCTTCTTTTGTTGTAGGATTGGGATAAATGATTGAAGTAATTTATTTTTCAGGTTACTTATACAGTTAAAGGAATTGTTAATCCTTATAATAACTTTCAAAATTCTAATGTATCATTGAGCCACTTGGATTGGTTTACTACATCACAAGTCTAGAATTTCTGGAAGTTCCTTGTAGCAAAACAACAATAATTTTATGATATTTTTTAAAACATGTTAATGAGATTAATTTTAGTTGATTTCGATTATATTAGGAATTAAATCAATTCAATTTAATAAAAAAATTACCTCATTGTACTTTTACTTGATTAGGATAGGCATTTGATAGGATAATTAACTCAATAGTTCTTGAATTTCGAGTTTTTAGAGTAGTAATTTTCTGCTATTTTCTAGCATGTGGTAACAATGGTATCTTAGAGTGATTCCACTTGAAATGGAGATATAATACATCATAATTAATTAAAAAAAATACATCCCATTTGAGTTTGATTTACTTGGGAATTTAGCAAGATTCTCACTCTTGTAGAAATCGCCTCTAGAAAACATATAACATCACTTTCCTTCACCATTTTTGATACTCACTGCAAATTTTACTTAGTCTAGATTAATAATTACCCCTAGGCTCTAAATCCATGATTAGGGAAGACCAAATACCAATTAGGATTTTCATTTTTATGCCTGCAACACATCTCAACAATTTGGGTTAATGAACATATTTATGAATTGGATAGCACAATAATGATTCCCTTGATTGCCACACAAAGTATATAATGAACTTTTTCAATGGATATAACATATTTGGAATTAATTGATTGATTACATTCTCTTTCCTTCATGCATTTTATATTAGTTTACTTTCTTTATTCTTAAGTTAACACTAGGTTCCCTTTTCAATGCAAATTTCACATCCTGTAATTAGGCTAGTGTTTGATTTCCATTTCTTCAATTAGGATTAGTGTTTTCCCCCTTCGAAAAGAAGTAATTTTCATTGAGATATAAAAATTACATGCTATATATGCATGAAGATATGTTGTATGAGCTTGTGCTTGTCAATTTCAAAAAAAGAGAAGGAAATTTTTTCTTTTCTTCCACGCAAGAAGACATTCATCTCTAAATTGATCATCATATAGTTTTATCAAAAAATACTAGCCTAGAGACGCTACCAGTTTTGTGTTCTCTCCAAGTTTCTTCTGAAAGTAGCTGAAGATAAATAGATTATATGAATATTTACATGCGATAAGCAATGAAAAATAGAAATCTAATCTCCCTAAGAGCTTGTTGTATCATCTATATCCATAAAGGGCCTGCGGTATTACTGGTAGAAATTCCCTTTTCTGCATTCTTGAATCAGCCATGTACCATGTGGCCTGTGTGCAACTTCTTTGGATAATATGTCACCAACTTCATTTCACTCCCTAAAAATGTGTTGACATGTAAATAAGTCAAAAGAAGTAATAAGACGATGGGCCTCATCTAGAATATGAAATAGAGAGAAAGTTGAGCATCTGGACTTTTTATTAATCCAATCAGAGACAAATTTTGAGTCACCAAACAGTTGCAAGTCTCGGCAATGAATTTGCAAGGCATGTTGAATGAGGAATTTTGCAGAGGACAGTTCCACAAAATTATTTGTACACCCCCCCCCCCCCCCCCCCCCCCCCACCCCAAACCCATATGAATGTGTATAGAATGAGAGTCAGAAAGGTTTAAAATGGCTCCTCCCCCACATCCATCCTCTTGGGAAGACCTGTCAAAAAAATCCCATGTCTTTGATTGGTCTATGGATTCAACAGTAATGGTTCTGGGTCGAGATACATCTTCATCTTCAGGGATGAGGGAGTAATCATAGATGATTCAGGAAGTGATGGAAGGCTAATGCGGCAAGGTGTTTTGGAAGATGAGGTTATTTTGGGCTATCCATAGTCCCCAACAAGTCAATAGAGGTAGGTTTCTGAGTTTTTTGGGGCTGGAACTTGTCCACCAATTTGACCAAGCTTCCATTACCGAAGCAACTTGGTAGCTTGTCGTGAAGGAGATCACTGTTGAGAGAGAAAGCCAGAGATCCCGGGCCGCCTTACATTCAACAAAAAGATCATTTGCAGATTCATTGTTGCATATACATAGATGGCACCAAAAGGGGCCATCATGAGCTCGCTTAATTAGACTATCTCCCATGGGGATTTTGTTCTTTAGGATGGTCCATATAAGGATTTTTCTCCTGGGGGGGATTTTAACTTCCATAGATGCTTCCACCAAGGTTCAAGATTAGGTGGGCCACACTCCTTAGCTAGGACTAGGTATCACTCCTTTGGTATGTACCTTCCTATTTTTGAGAGTTCTGAAACAACTTCATCACCCCCCTCCCCGATTCTGATCTCTGCCTCAGAGAGGGCCCTGATGTAAGTGTTCCAATGATGAGTCCATTGATGAGGAATGTTTAATCCTTGAGATGTTTTCCAAGATTGCTGAAAAGGGGTGGAGCACTCCATGTCTGCGATTTGACCAATATATGTAGTATTGTTGTCCCTGAGGAAGTATCAGTGGTCCTCTGGTATCCTGTGAAGGTTTCTGCAACAAATCCAAGGGTCCTGACCAATTCTAACCCTCATTCTAGACTGAATTTTCCATGAAATGCCTTCGTTGATGATGTTAAGAGAATTGATTATCGCCTTCCATATAATGGGGACCCTTGGGTGTGCTCTCTACGGATGAGATATCTAGTCCATAAGGTTTGCAAGGACGGCATATTTTGAGCAGGCTACCCTGTTTCATAAACTATTCGACGAGAGTAGTTGCCATCTAAGTTTTTCCACCAA
>APFE030741494.1:3271-16320 GCA_000404065.3 Pinus taeda
AGGCCAACTCCTTCACCAGGGCAAGTGGCTCACCAGGGACCAAGTTCAGCAGAAGTTCCCTCATCTCATGGAGGAACTCAACACAATGGGGACCATTGCTTCCTAAGGGGGGGGGAATGATGCAAGTGCATATTGGTGGCCACCTGCTAATTCCACTTGGATCCCCACCATTGCTTATTTTAGTTTTTTTACTTTCCTTAATTATAGCACATTTTACAATAGTTTTTGGGTCCTAAACTTCCAGAGCCGTTTTCAAGCCCTAAATGACATTTTTTGGGAAATCTACCACTAGTGATTTTTTGTCTAAAATCATATTTTCTACTGTATTCCTCGGAGAGATCTTTCCAACAGACTATCATGTGCATCAAATGGAGATAATATGACCAAGTCGCGACCCCGGGAAGTTGACTGTCCAACTCACACCAACGGGGCCCATAAACTCTTGGTGTTACATCTCTTTGGGTTAAGGTTTTGGTTGTTTAGGGTTTGATCTTATTGTTCAATAATAAAAAGGCCCTTGAGCTTCATTGTAAGATAGTTTAGAGGCATGTAGCTACCACATCTCTTCTCAGAGATAAGCTACCATTGCCCTAGCTAGTTTATTTCCATTCTCGTTTGTAAGCATATTTCAATATTTTACATTAATGAAATGAAGTATTATTTCCACTGCATCTCTGTGTTTACGGTTATCTATATAATTTGTGCATTCCTGTTGAAATCCAGATCACTCCTCTAACCGAAATTCCCTTTCTTGGTCATCATCCAAGTCATCTTCTTGTACCTTTTCCTTGCCTTTGCTCAGCTGCTCAACCTGTACCTATTTTGTCAATGTAGAAGGCAAAGCCCCTTCCACACCTTGTGGCGATAACATTTGCATGTGGAATGGTGAAGAAGGCAAGGTCTCTTCCACATTCATGGAGAAAACACTTGCCTAGGAACTGCAAACAACTTCCTTGACTCTCTTTGATATGTGAAGAACACTGATACCTCAGCAGTTCTAGTCTCTTTGGCCTTCTCATTTGTCTTCAATTGAGCATTGTTGTAAGGTATTCCTTGTCTATGTTTGCTAATTTTTTAAGTTATGTACCCCTAGAAAAGGTATGAGTATGGGTGATTTAGGAGTGAGGGGATGGGAGATGATCTTATGGGCTTGAAAATGAATGAGGGAGTAGGAATGATAAAAATGAAAGGGAGAGCTTGTTTCGTTTGAGAAATTTCCCTTTAGGAAGAAGGATAAAGGCATAGGAATGATATGGAATAAGGATAAAGGGACAAATGATGATAGGGAAATAGTTTAGAGTTGTAATGATAGGTGATAGGAGGAACAATGAGGATTTAGGGTTTTAGGCATACTACGGGCAAATTTAGGGTTTCATATTTACCATGGGAAATGATGCTTAAAAGTCTGATTTGCAAACAAAAACTAAAGTGAGGGAGGTAAAATTACTTTCAATGAATGTAATAGAGATAAATTTTGAAGTTTCCTGAATTTTTGAGGGTTTTTAAGCTCTCCTGTTAAAAGCGTAGCGCCACTGCCAAAAGCGTAATGACACTGTCAAAAGCGCAACGCCACCTTGCCAAAAGCGTAGTGCCACCTTCAAGACAACTATTGACTAACTTAGTAGTGTCCAAATTAGGTGTGGGATAGCTTATTGGAAATATTGCCAATTCTACTTTCCAGAACGTCTTGAATTTTTCAATATGGAGTTCGTTTGTCCTATCAAAATCTTAATTTCCCAAAACTGGTCAAAATGTGCAGAATGAGGCTGCCAAAATGTATAGCGTTGTTGCAGTCAACTTTTGAAGATCTTCCTCATCTCCAAATTTATCTCATAATAACTCATTTGAAGTCTCTTTGTGTCCACTTATCAATTGACTCATCAAGGAAGTCATTTGGTCATTCCATCTAGGAGAAAAAATTATTTTTCCAAGGTCACTTCAGAGGTGCATTAACACTCCTGAGGCAAATGATGTTTTCAAAATTTCTCCCAAACCATAAAACCTCTGTAAAAAATGAAAGAGGTTTTTCTTCTTGGGTCAATTTTGGACAAACACCTCTCTCACTTTTGTCAAATTCATCTTTTCTTTCTCAGAAACATAGTTTTAAGAAAAACCATCCCGTATGTGTGGTGAATGGCTTGTTCCTTGGAATGACTTCTAGACAAATGATGGAGACCTGATGTTTGATGATATGAAATGGCATCATACCTTCTGATATCCCTTATGGCTCCTCTGCTCAGATATCTTTGATCCCATAGCCAACCCTAGCTCAGTGGGAGAGGAATTTAGTGTTTTAGTGCTTGTTTCTCTTTTGCTTTTGCAGGTGAATTGGTGGTCATGATGACTTGTTTTTTGCAGTGGAAGGTGCTTGGCAACATCATTAGATGCTTAGGAGAAGCTGGGAATCAATATTACATATGGAAACATAAAATTACATAAGAAATGAAGATAAAAACAAAATACTCTGTTTTCACCTCAAAACAAGTTTTTAGGTGAGATCTACATTAGACCTTCAATATAATAAATTATGGCTTTACCAATCATTATTGGCCTCCTCGTGTCCTTTCTGATCATTATTGGCATGTAATTATTGGATTTGACTATGGTGGGACCCTAAAACCTAATGAAATAAACCGCAGAGTGAACATGAGCCATGATTGAAATATATGAAAGAGGATCAGCAAATACAAATCACGAGGGAAAAATTGAATTAAACCCTACCATCATTGAATCCATGACCTAATGGAATGCAAACTCATCAATATTGGACTCCTACTATGAAATTAAAAAGAGTAGATTTTGATCACTGATGGCAATGTGAAGACACTGACACTAACATTGGCTCCAATGGGGATGGTAGCTACTTGGAGGTGCCAAGAACACTGTAGACCTAGTAGCCTTATCCATTAAGCATGGAGTCAAAAACTCAAACTGAAATGCATAAATGAAAACTAACGATTATAAGAAGAAATTTCGGCGTAAATCACATTCAGAAATTCTTTGTCAACGCTTTTGGAACCAACTAGTGTGGTTCATCGTTGTCGACATGTTTTGAACCAGCTAGTGTGGTTCATCGTCAGGACAAGTCGACAAAGTATTTCAGAAAACTAACGACTTAACGACAAAAACTGACTTTTGCTCAACTAAAAATTGACTCGATACTAAAATGAAACTGATAGACTGGAAAAGATGCTCAATGTGGAGCTTATTCAATAAAACCTACTCTAACTATTCCATTCATCACCTAATCAGGTGAAATGAAACAACCAATGCAACCAAGTAAGCATTCTGGCTGCTATTTGAATTCTCTGCAAGTGCTTGCTTATGAACAACAAGAGAGAACTACTGAAAGGCAACTCCCATGAAAACTTGTAAATAGATCCAAATTTTCCCAAATTGAATAATATGGAATCTCTATCTGATTCCAAAAACACTACATAAGGACCTTGAAATTCATGTGCACTCGTACTTAGCTCATCCAATGGATTACTTTGCTTCTTCTCATACCATGAATGCAAACATTCATCTAAGCTTTGTGATGAGACTCTTGCTGAAAATGACAAAGAAACTAGCTCCCAGATCAAGTTTGTATCAATACCTTTCCAAGCTCACAACTAGCTAATGGAGAAGGACTTTGACTGCAGACATCATCCAACAAATCAGCTATTGGATCGTGAAAAGCTTGAAAAGACTGTTGCAACCCATTTTCTATAGGTTCCAATGAGATTGCATGATTTTCTATAGGCTGCTCATTTGAATATATACTATGCAAAATTCCCTTCAAAACATGAAATGACTCAAAACATAATGGTATGGAATCATCTTACATCATTTGATCATATGTTCTAGCTTCCGAGTATTCTTTTGCAACTTGACAATCAATGTCATTCATGGGCTGAAAATCTAGATATGAGAAGTCTTGAACAAGGATTTCATTGCCCTCTAGATGATCCAGATAAAAACTTATTGACAGTTGATTTCTGATCGCACGAAATTTGTCTGTGATAAACTGAAATGAAGTAAAACAAAAAGGCAAAGATCCTTCACTTACTTCAAAATTTTCTTTACTTTCCTCCTCACTTCCATAGCTGATATGCATCGGCTGACCACTCTATTTGATCTGCTGAAAGTAAACTTCCTCCCTCCACAAACCAGCTATTGATTTGTCTTCAAGACTAGCTTCTGTTTGGAGAACATCATCATCATCATATTGATCAAACTTAGGCAAATCGTTAGCATAAAACACATCATCAAGCATACATGTCACAGATCTCTCTTCTCCAAGATGATCTATAAAATAATCATGATCAGATCTATGACAGCTGGGATAAGAAAGAAAATGTTTTGGATTAGTCACTTTTTCTTCTTCAATCAGCGAGCCATGGTCTTGAACATCATACTTATTCCTTGAGGTGATATTTTGCATCATCTCTTCCACTACACTTACCAAAATGTCGAGCTTTACCTCTAAATATGTCATTTCCTCTGGATCTATGTTCTTCCTCTCTTCTTCCTTCACCTTGCCCTTCTGATCAACAAATTAGCCTCTGCATCTACTGCATTGTTCTGCATCTATTCAAGTGTTGTAAGGTTCCTTTCTCTCAGCTGAAACTCCATTTCCAAATCAAAGGCATCCAGGTAGTGCAAGAGAGCAGATCTAAGAGGAGGTCTTATATTAACAAGCATCGAAAAATAGACTTGGTTAAATCTGGCAGAAAATTGTTGTACTGTCTCCCCTGGTTGCCCTTTTAGCTGGTTATAATCTTCTAGAATCAAGAAAGGGTTCTATCTGACCACCCACTTATCGAGGAAAACTTTGACGAACTGCTGGAAATCTAAGATGCTTTGCATCAAGCAGGGTTTTGAACCAACTCTTGACTTTTCCTTGTAAAGAAAGAGCAAAAAGGCTAATACTGACACCCTCTTCATCAATTTCAAAAAGGTCAAGAAAAGACTCAAAATTCAGTACATGTCTCTCAGCAGTGATGTTGTCACATTCACCATCAAATCTTGTTAGATATAGGTAATGATTTTTAGGGAAAGCATGAGATATAGGAGGTAAAATTAGAGGCTTGCAGCTATCTAGAATTTTACAAGGTATAGGAATATCTATAGAAGGTGTAGAATCAGTCTTTGTCTCTTGAGGCTCATCAGTTTGAAGACGATCATCATAAGATTTAGAAGAAGGGTCTTGATCAAGATCAAAGGCATGTGAATATTTTTGTATTCACAATCTTCAAAGGGAAAGAACCAAATGCAAGTCTAGTATATTTTCTCAAATATAGTATACTTCGTAAAGCCTTTTTGACATTCTTAGGAAAAGAGAAGAAATAAATTATAACAAAGAACATAATGTCTTGGATGAAATTCCAACTTGAATACCTAATCTTTCCATATTGTCCTTTCATGCTTCTACTGGTCGGGTTCATCCTCCAGTGGAGTCCTTGGATCTGATCTTGAAACTGATTTAGAGTCGCCAAGTGAATGATTTTAGCCTTCCAGTGTCTGATCATTGTCCACCATCAATAATCAGATCTGAACTTGATAATTTTTATTAAGGAACATAAAACTATGATCCCCAGTATGGTCGCCACTATGTTATCACCTAGATTGACCTTAGGCTAAAGGGAGGCAATTATAGGGTAACCACAAACCATGCTTAACCTGGTAGCTTGCCCTACTAGGTCGAGAGAGGGCTCCCTCCTTATGGATCTCAGTCAGAATGACTGGATCAAATAGGGATTTCAGGCTAGATATAGTAGCTCAGAAGATTTTGATTTAATTTGTTGGTGTTTGTGGATCAGATGGAGCTAGGCAGTTTTAGGTCCAGGAAATTAGGTTAGAATGCAGGGTGTTCTATAGGGCAAGGTAGGTATAGGCTTTAGCACTTGAAATTTAGTGAGATGAGATGTCTAAGACTGGTGGGGAGCTGAGGAGGGCATGTTACAATCATGGATCCTACTCAAAAAACAGAAAACATAGAGTATTGAATGATTTCCCAAGGTAGAGCACTACAAACAATGAATTCTACCTATCTATCTTGATATCATTCAATTAGAAGCAGTGAAATAGATGATGGCATACATAAAACAAATAAACAATTGATAATAAAGAAGAAACTATGCTAAAATACCATACCATAGGAATCCCATAAAAATAGTCACAAGTCCTATTAATTTCCTTGCCAAACTGCTTACAATGGTGTACAATCTAGCTTAGAGCATCCAAGTGAGTCCAACCTCTTCTAATGACAAAGAAAATACATGATATAGACATAAAAACTACTCATCCTGACCATCAGGGGTCAAATCCATGAGAAGAGGGGTTGTTTCAACCATTTCCCAACTAAGAACTAGAATATAGGTAGTCAAACAACTTGCCTCTAAAAAAGGGGAAACTAATTCATTTACCTCAAAACCACCTCTAACTAATGAATCTACCCTATAACACTATTTTACCATTAAATTTACATGCCATGTCATCAATTACATCAGTGAAATCATCCATGAGGAGAGATAAACCCAATTCATAGTCAAAATAGGTGAATTTTGGTTTTCTAAGCAAAAAAGGCCATAAGCGCAGTGCCACTGACCAGAAGCGTGGTGCCCCGTTCAGGTAACGTTTGGAGGCCTTCCCGACATCAAAATTGAGTCCATGATAGCTCATTGGAAAGGTATTCAAGTCTAGTTTCTGGAACACCTAAAATGTTTGAATTTGGAGGTTATTTGCCCCCTAAAAACTTGAATCTCCCAAGACTGCTTATGTGTGTCCAAAAAGAGGCAGAAAGGTCATTTTTTGGTAGTTTTGCGACCTTTTGGTGAACAAAATCTGCTCCAAAACTCTTGAAAATTGCTAGGGTACATGTCCTCATCATTCTGAATCCAGAAATTTCAACATTTTCTCCAATGGATTCCTTAGGAAAAAGCGCAGCGTCGGTGGCACTGCGCTTCTGGGCAAATTTTCTGTGTTAAGAATTTCAAATTTTAAAAAATGAAAAAACTCCTCAGAATTTGCCCAAATTTGGCATTAAGCACCACCATCAAGTGCTTTGGTTGGTCAAGGAGGCTTCAGCCAACATCTTCAACCTATCTAGCTCTTTCTTTCCTTCTAAGGCTCTCCTCAACCTAGCATTTAGCTTCCTGATCCTCATGTTACAAATTGTGTTACAAGCCATGTAATGGTATGCCATGCATCAGATCATTTTCTTATCCCTGCTGGCCTTGTCAATGAGCCCTTCAAGATGTAGGTTGAATCTTTCAAGCCAAGTTTCCCTATCTTATTCAATTTCTTGCTCAATGGGAGTCAAAGTGACATGAGCCTCTTTGTCACTTTGCCTCGTTATCTTTAGTAGCTCAAGTTCCATGAGGACCTGTTTATGACTTAGTTGTTTGTTTTCTTGCTTCAGGTAAGTGATGACAAACTTAGCTCTCTCTAAGTTGTCCGTCAAAGCTTGTAATTGGGCTTCTTTCTCCTTAATAATGACATCTTTGACATTTTCCCTCTCTTAAGCCTCTAGATCAATGATCTCAGTGTCATGCTACTCAGGCTCATCATCATGCTCCTCCAACTGAAATTCCCTTTCTTGGTCATCATCCAAGTCATCTTCTTGTACCTTTTCCTTGCCTTTGCTCAGCTGCTCAACCTGTACCTGTTTTGTCGATGTAGAAGGCAAATCCCCTTCCACACCTTGTGGAGATAACATTTTCCTTTGGACTAATGAAGAAGGCAAGGTCCCTTCCACTTGCCTAGCAGCTGCAAACAACTTCATTGACTCTCTCTGATATGTCAAGAACATTGTATCTCAGCAGTTCTAGTCTCTTTGGCCTTCTCATCTGTCTTCACCTGAGCACTATTGTAAGGTCTTCCTTTTCCATGTTTTCTAAGTTTTGAATTTATTTACCCCTACAGAAGGTATGAGTATGGGTGATTTAGGAGTGAGGGGATGGGAGATGACCTTATGGGTTGGAAAATGAATGAGGGAGTAGGAATGATAAAAATGAAAGGGAGGGCTTGTTTTGTTTGAGAAATTGCCCTTTGGGAAGAGTGATAAAGGGATATGAATGATATGGAATAAGTATAAAGGTATAAAAGGATAGGGAAATAGGGATAGGGATATATTTTAGAGTTGTAATGATAGGTGATAGGAGGAACAATGAGGGTTTAGGGTTTTAGGCATACTAGGGGAAAATTTAGGGTTTCATATTTACCATGGGAAATGATGCTTAAAAGTTTGATTTGAAAACCAAAACTGAAGTGAGGGAGGTAAAATTACTTTCAATGAAGGTAAGAGAGAGAAATTTTGAATTTTCTTGAAGTTTTGAGGGTTTTTAAGCTCTCCTACCAAAAGTGCAGGGCCACCTTTCCAAAAGCACAATGCCACCTTCAAGACAACTTTTTACTGCCTTCCCAGTGTCCACATTAGGTGTGGGATAGCTTGTCAGAATCTTGTTGAGTCTACTTTCCCAAAAATCTTTATTTTTTCAATTTGGAGTTCATTTTCCTTGTCAAAAGCTCAATCTCCCAAGACTAGTCAAAATGTGGAGAATAAGGTTGCCAAAATGCATAGTGTTGTTGCAGTCAACTTTTGAAGGTCTTTCTCATCTCCAAATTGAGCTCATAATAGCTCATAGGAAATATCTTTGTGTCTACTTATCATTTTACTTATCAAGAAAGTGATTTGGTCATTCCATCTAGGAGAAACATGGATTTTACCAAGGTCACTCCATAGGTGCATTAACCCTCCTGAGGCAAATGATGTTTTCAAACTTTCTCCCAAACCATAAAACTTGTGTAAAACTAAAAGATTTTTTTCTTCTTGGCTCAATGATGGACAAAAACCTCTCTCACTTTTGTCAAATTCATTTTGTCTTGCTCAGAAACATAGTTCGAAGAAAAATTGTCCTGTATGTGCGGTGAATGCCTTGTTCCTTGGAATGACTTCTCGACAAATGATGGAGACATGATGTTTGGTGATATGAAATGGACTCATACCTTCTGATATCCCTTATTCCTCCTCTTCTTAGATATCTATGATCAGCCAACCCTAGCTCACTAGGAGAGGAATTTAGGGTTTTAGTGCTTGTTTCTCTTTTGCTTTTGCAGGTGAATTGGTGCTCATGATGACTTGATTTTTACAGTGGCAGGTTCTTGGAAACATCATCAGATGCTTAGGATCAGCTGGGAACCAATATTACATATGGAAACATAAAATTACATAATAAAAGAAGATAAAAACAAAATACTCTGTTTTCACCTCAAAACAAGTTTTGAGGTGAGATCTACATTAGGCCTTCAATATGATCAATTATTGCTTTACCAATCATTATTAGCCTCCTCATGTCCTTGCTGATCATTATTGGCATGTAATTATTGGATTTGACCATGGTGGGACCCTAAAACCTAATGAGACCAAACCCTAAAACCTAATGAAATAAACTGCAGAGTGAACATGAGCTATGACTAAAATATAAGAAAGAGGATCAGCAAATACAAATCATGAGGGAAAAATTGAAGTAAACCCTACCATCAGTGAATCCATGACCTAATGGAATGCAAACTCATCAGTATGGGACTCCTACTATGAAATGCAAAAGAGTAGATTTTGATCACTGATGGCAGTGTGAAGACACTTACACTAACAGGTAAGACCTATTGGTTCAGAAGGTAGGATAGCATCAATTCTCCACCACCAAAACCATCCCTCTGAACACCCTTCTTCCCACTTCCTCTCATTCCTCCAAGATTTTTGTGCACGGGAATTAAATTACAGGGTTACAAGAGACCATTAGTTTTTCCCTTGTGAAATATGGTATAATGAGTAGATCTAAGATTGGAAAGGTCATATACACTCTTTCCCAACCTTCGACCATCTTCCCCCCCTTCAAATCCTTTCTAGAGTCCTTAGAATGCTTTCAGATGCAATCATGTAGCAATACGGGGCATCTTGTAGCATCCTATAGCACAAACTCGATCAAAATTGCCTCTTAAGCCAAATTTCTTCTTTCCATCACTTGGTAACATCCCCTAATCTTTGAAATCCAACTGTAAGAGACCAGAGACCCTTTGTACATCATCTCCTCATCATCATAATTTTAAATCTATGGTTAGGGTTTATTATTTTAACCATGAGTTAAATAGCATAGAAATAATTTGCATTGATTTCTTTTGAGCATTCAATGGTTTATAAAAATATATTACAGTTTACTTTGAGTGCAGTAGTGTAGCCTTGCTTTCTTGTACTTACTTAATGCATCTAGTTTAGGTTTAAATTCTTGTCATTTGATTTTTGGAAGACATAACTAGGGTTTTTTTTCACATCATTTCTTTTCCTGCAAGTAGTTTAGTGTTTCCTTGATGTAGTAGGATAAATAAAATTTCAATTTCTTCTTTCCTTGCAAAGTTGAGTTTAGTATTTTTTCTTCTTTTGAATTTTTCAAAATGGTCTCTACACTATAGTTTAATCCATTACTTCAGAGCAGCTTAAGTAGAAGTCTCACTTAGTATGCATATAGTATTGTCACCTCTTAAGTTTGTATGAACATCAAATTGATAAATTAAAGCTAATAACCCTACAAGTTGCAACATCCTTGTTGCAATACCAGGACTCATCAAGTACCAGACCCTAGTAGATTTAGGAAAAAAAGGTTTCATTTTAGGAATTTGTTGGCCTTACACTAACAAATGGTCACTCTGTTAAGCTTTATATTCAAAGAAAAACAAGTGAAGACCTATAATATATTTTCCTCACTAGAGGACATCAAACGAATGATATTCATTCTCAAGTATTGTTTGGATAGTGTGGACTCTCACTTAGCTCATGTGGAAGGCTTGCTAGTGAGTGACTCTATCTCTGGTGATCTCACCGATCCTCTAATTTATCATGGGGAAATCCTACTATAATTTCCTCAGATCAAGGTTTTTATTGGTGGGCCTGAAAATTTTTGTTTTAAATTTTTGTTCATGCATCCTTCAACTACATTTTTTCCATGAAAATATGCTTATCATTTTTATTTTGAAGTGAATTGTGTTAAAATTATGCTCATGGTCTACCTGATGCAATCTTGAAAATTGTTTGGTCCCTTGCTTCTTTTCTTATGGATTCTCGAGTGGTGAAATTGGTTTATGGTGCGTTATATGCACACTGGAGAGACTCTTGTTATGCATATTTTTTTTATGGTTCGAATATGGATGGCCCTCATTGTTTTACTATTAATATGGCCTCAATGCTTCCTTGTAAACTTTTGTGTTTATTCCTAGTTTTTCTGGACAATCCTTTTTTTTATTTATGAATATGACTATTTTCTAGGTTGGTGTCCCACACGCACTTGTGACATAGTTTATCTTGTCTCTGGTTTTGTCTTGTTATGAAGTATGGATGGGTTTCCCTTCTACTAGCTAAGAATGTTTTTGTTTCAAGGTATGTTGATGATTGATTTATGTTGGAGATATAATAAAGAGATGTAGTTGTTGCATTATATGCTATGTATGCTTCCGTTTGATATCAATGTTTCAGCCTTTGTTATATACCTAGGGGGGGTAATATGGGGTACCGAGGGAGGTATCCAAGGTAATAATGTAATAATGGGATGGGCCATAGTAATAAATAAGGTGGATAACCCATGTCATGTAAGGGACCACAAGTAGTTAATAATAATGTAAGGGGCCCATGGTATTAGTTGATGGTATAGAGGAAACCATGGTAATGATGCATGGTATTGTATGTATGAGGCCTATATAGAGACTAGAGACTCCATATGGAGAAATATGAAGAGAAATAGTCTTGTATGAACAAGCATATGGCTTGTGGAGTGTTCTCCTTCCTTAAGGAGTGAATGTATGGTGTTGCCCTACCTTAAGGGTTTGATCAATAAAGAATCATTTCTGTCTTATTTCTTGGGATCAATGGCATTATCTTATACTTTCTTATCAGATCTATAATATTCTTGGGTCAGATCTACAACAAGTGGTATCAAAGCTACAATAAGTGGTATCAAAGTTATCTATTTCTGGGTTAAATCTACAACAAGTGGTATCATAGCTACAACAAGTGGTATCAGAGCACTTTCTTGGGCACAAAAGTGGAATTTTTTTTGTTTTTTTTGCAGGATTTCAAGGGCGGCGAGTTTGCAGATCAGATATGTACGTTTTGGTTCAAAATCTGAAAAATCTAATTGCAGATCTGTATTCCTTGTCAAAAAATAGCCGATTTCAAAAAAAAAATCGGTCGAATCGGAGTCCGGATGAAGGAGATATCGCTGATCTAAAAATTAGTGGGGTTGCAGCTAATTTTTCCGGGCAGCGCGTTTGTGGCGCAGATCTAGACGTCCTGGTGCAAGTTCTACAAGATATAATTGCAGATCTGGAATCTTTGTGGAAAAATATCCAATTTCAAAAAAAAAATCAGTGGAATCGGAGTCTGGATGAGGGAGATATCGCTGATTTAAAATCAGCTCTTTTTTCAGAAATTTTGGGTGACGGTGGAAGAGTAGCAGCGCAGATCTGGAATTCTAGTGCCTGGATCAGGATTTCTATCACATGGGCAGATGCAGAATGATTGTTACATTTCCAAAAATAGGTCATAATAAGGATTCTGAGCAATATTGACGAAACTGTGACAATTTCAAATTTTCGCCAATTTTATTTGTGATGGGGTACCTAGATCAGAAATTGAAGGCCTTGTATAGATTTGATGGCTCTCATCCAGCCAAACGGCTAGCAACAATGGAGAAATATTTCGAATTGGATCACATCTATGATGATTACAATCAGCTTAAGATGGGGAGCAATTACTTGGACTATGAAATACGGCAATGGTACATAGGGAATCAACGTGGCTATGAAAGGTTCTTGACTTGGGACGCCTTCAAAAAAGCTCTTATGGACCAATTTGACCGTAAAATTTTTGTGGATAAGCTCACACAGACAGACACACAGCCTAGAAAAGACTTTATTTTTAGAGGAAAGAAGGAAACCAAGGAACCAAAAGGGTTATTTTTTGCTGGTATCTCTGTATTGCAGGTTCATGGAATGATTCAGAAGGAGAAAATCAT
>APFE030741494.1:21165-59686 GCA_000404065.3 Pinus taeda
TTTGATCAATAAAGAATCATTTCATATTATTCTTGGGTTTATTTGCATTATCTTATACTTTCTTATCAGATCTATAATATTCTTGGGTTAGAGCTACAACAAATGGTATCCATATTACCCCCCCTAGGTATATAACAACCTTCATACTTTCTAAATGTCTATGTATACATCTTGGTGGCTTTCTGAAGAGAAGGAATTTTGGGCATGTTTTGAAAAGCTTATTATGAAAGATTGTTGCTAAAGAAGACATATTTCTCGTTGGCACTCAAAATAGTATCTCTCGACTTCTCATTCCCTTCTGTGCACCTTTCCTCTCACTTCTCCTCCTCCTTTTCTTGTGCAAGGGGCTTCTTCTAATTCATTCTCGCTTCTACTTGCTTTCTACTTCTGCCCTCGTTTGCTTTTGCTTTGCTTTGTTGGAAGCATCTTAGTGTCTTAACTAGTCCTATCCCTTAACAAGATATATTGGTTCTTAATTCCCACCCACGTCATCCAACTAACCTTTTCATCCAACTTCCAAGCCATGATGGATGGTTTTTTGGTTAAAAAATAAGTAGATGCTAGGGAGAAACTCAAGGATAGTTTCATGTGCCTTCCATAGTGAGCTTTATATTTTTCAATGGTTGGTCTCGTTAATTTTGGTTACATTGCATGTAATTGATAATGTAGAGGGATGGTACATAGTCTATGTCATCTTGAATATAATATCTATGTGATTTATTGTTGTGATAACAAATGTATTGATGAGAATCTTCTAGTCAAACTGTTGTAGTGGAGGTGGTTAGTGATTTTGGTTTCTCTAGTACTTCTGGGGGATATGAGGAAGACTATGATGTACTCAATGTAACTTTTTATTTTGATTACGAATACAAATTGTTTTGATTCACAAAAGAATGTGAAAGAGATGTCAATGTGACATTCAACACTTAATCACAGATATTGTTACTCAAATCCTTCCAAACATAAAACTATGAAATAATAAAGTCTTAGAGAAATATATAAGATTTTTTAATCATCTTAATGTATACAATCATAACCTTACTACTTGCCAAGTATAATTTATCATTAAATAATTTAATTAAAATAACATCGCTAACTTATTTATTATAGTGAAAACCTTAACAACTTTATACCTCATTATATAATTATCTCCCATAATTATTTAAATACAGATACTAACTTAAAACTATGAAATAATGAAGACTTAGAAAAATATACAAGAGTTTTTAATCATCTTAATATGTACAATCATAACCTTACTACTTTCTTAGTATAATTAATCATTAAATAAGTTACTTAAAATAATAGCATTGCTAACTTATTTTTCATAGTGAAAATTGTTGGGTCTCCAAAATGTCATCCACTTTTACCCACATTTCCATCATTTTACCCTCACTCCGTAACTCTATAGTCCCATAACCTTACATTAAGTAACCATTTCATAATCACATGGGTTTATCATTATTATTTTCCAAGTCATTGATTTTAAGTATTTTAAGAGAATTTATGATTAAATATTAGGAAAATAACATGTTTTCATATATATCTAAAAGTATTATGAGTTTTGTGACATTGTAGGCCTACTTGGAGATTCTAGAAGGGTTTTATTTGGCCACCCAACCACAAATTCGAATTTCAAATTCCAACTCGTGAGGATTTTTGGAATATTTGTAGAAAATGTGGATCATTAACTAGGCACATTCAAAGGAGAAGAATCATGGATCTCTCTTATCAAAACTAAGAAAGAATTTTGAGAGAATTTGTATGTTATATTTTTAGGTGATTGGTTGTAACCACAAGACATAAACGTGGATTTAGGAGAGATTTAAGGATCTATATTTATTGAATAGTTATCTTTAATTTTTGTATGAATAGGAGTGCATCCTTCATACAAAGGGTTGTTGGTTAGTTGTTAGAGTTATTGTTAGTGTTAGCTGCTAATTGATAGTTGGATGTTCCAAGTTCCATCCAAGATGTGATTTGTAAAGTGAGGGTAGAGGATTCTTTTAATATCTTGTAACTCATTTTATGAAATAAATACTGCTACTTTGATCTCCAAGATGTGATAGTTGTTCGGTGTGCTTGCGGAGGAATGGAGGCTCCCCATTAACCATAGTTTTCACACCTTTGTACATATTGGTAACATAGTATATTTATGTTATTTCATTTATTTTCAGCAAGTGTGTTTTCATTTTCTGCAAGTGTTCTTTTCCTTTCAGCAATGTGATTTCATTTCAGCAGGCATGAATGTGATTTCAATTTAGCAAGTGTGATTTCATTTATGCAAGTGTGGTGTGGTTTCAATTCAGTAAGTGTGATTTCGTTTATGCAAGTGTGGTGTGATTTCAACTCAGCAAGTGTGATTTCGTTTATGCAAGTGTGGTGTAATTTCAACTATGAAAGTGTGGTGTGATTTTATTTATGCAAGTGTGGTGTCATTTCATTTATGCAAGTGTTATTTCATTTTCAAGCAAGTGCAATTTCCTTTATGCAAGTGTGATTTCAATTTCTTTATGTTTGGTTTGGTTTGGATTATATTGATTTAAATTGTTTTGTAATTAGTTTTAATCGCATTAGATTAATCTATTCTGATAAATAACCACCTATCACATATAGCACAAGTATACCTCATCAGTTTACGAACCCTGGGTTGACAATTAATGACAGGGATTTAACTCACAATTAAATCACCCAACATTTTGGCACCATTGTCAGGGAGGTATACATAGGTGTTTATTTTGAAAATTTAGACAACTCATTATATTTGCATTAATCCTTAAATACATTGTTGAAATCATATTAAAATCATTTAGGATGCATATTATATTTCAATGATTTTTCAAAAATTTGTACTAATCTATGTGCACAATAGGAATTATCAACCAGTTGGAGTAATTCATACGAAATTAAGAATTTGAATAATGTTCTTCCAAGAACTTTCTTGAATATTAGCAAAAGTTGGGATATCTGCTTCTCAGGAAGAGTATTTTAACTACATGCAGAAACTTGTCTATCTCTCCACCTCCATAGGAAGATCTTCAAGTTTTATTCACTCCTCTTGTCAATCGGTTGAAGAGACTAAAGAATCACACAATACTTTTGATGGGGAGAAACCACTAGAATCTAAGATTGAGGAATGCATAATAAAAGAGGATATTCAATGTGATCTAAACCAAGAAAGGAATTAGGAATGTCATGGCCTTATTGAAAGATGGTTCCAATCAAGGATCAAGTCACATCAATCTTTCATTGTTCTTTACTTCTTAATTCCATTATAAAAAAAACTAGCCTTTCACGCTTTGATGTATTTTAATGCATATTTTTCAAAACTAGGCATGAATATCTTTTTACTCTTGTTACACACATGGTTACACTACAAATAAGCATACACTTGAAACAAATTTTTCCATTTACAGTAAAGTAGAGTAGAATATAATCATTGGATCATTAACTAAGCACATTCAAAGGAGAAGAATCATGGATGTCTCTTATCAAAGCTAAGAGAGAATTTTGAGAGAAATTGTATGTTACATTTTTAGGTGAATGGTTGTAACCACAAGAGATAAATGTGGATTTAGGAGAGATTTAAGGATCTATATTTATTGAATAGTCATCTTCAATTTTTGTATAAACAGGAGTGCATCCTTCATACAAAGGGTTGTTGGTTAGTTGTTAGTGTTAGTGTTAGTTTCTAATTGCTAGTTGGAGGTTCCAAGTTTCATCCAAGATGTGATTTGTAAAGTGAGGATAGATAATTCTTGTAATATCTTGTAACTCATTTTATGAAATACATACTGCTACTTTGATCTTCAAGATGTGATAGTTGTTCAGTGTGCTTGTTAAAGAATGGAGGCCCCCCATTAACCATAGTTTTCACACCTTTTTACATATTGGTAGTAACATAGTATAGTTATGTTATTTCATTTATTTTCAGCAAGTGTGTTTTCATTTTATGCAAGTGTGCTTTTCCTCTTAGCAAACGTGATTTCATTTCAGCAAGTGTGAGTGTGATTTCAATTTAGAAAGTCTGATTTCATTTATGCAAGTGTGGTGTGATTTCAATTTAGTAAGTGTGATTTAATTTATGCAAGTGGTGTGATTTCAATTCAGTGAGTGTGATTTCATTATACAAGTGTGGTGTGATTTCAATTCAGCAAGTGTGATTTCATTTATGCAAATGTGGTGTGATTTCATTTATGCAAGTGTGATTTCATTTTCAAGCAAGTGTGATTTCCTTTATGCAAGTGTGATTTCAATTTCTTTATGTTTGGTTTGGTTTGGATTAGATTGATTTAATTTGTTTTAGTTGCATTAGATTAATCTATTCTAATAAATAACCACCCAGTACATATATTACATGTATAACTCATCATTTTATGAACCTCGAGTTGACAATTAATGATAGGGATTTAAATCGCAATTAAATCACCCAAAAAAAACCTTAAGAACTTTATACCTCACTATATAATTATCTCCCATAATTATTTAAGTACACATACTAAATTACTTATGAGCATAATTCATATTTGCTAACTTAGCAAAACAAATATCTCAAATCCTTCCTAGCCTACTCACTAGGAAAAGGGATTATCATCAAATTGTACTTGTAATAGTCTTTTTAATCTAACATCATTATCCATTATAAAAAAATAAATTTGTCACCCTAATAGGGGTGCTTTTTCAATTGATACGAAAACATCGAGAAGGGTGCCCGAAGCACATTAGGCTTTGCCTCATATGGGCACGGTAGATGGTAGTTAATACCTGTGCTTTAATAAGTGTGCCACATTCAAGATTTAATAAGTAGGTTGTTAGCAATGAAAGGGTGGAGATACAAGTGGTTTGTGCGAGGAGGGAAGGTCAATACCTCAGCCTCATGTTTTAGCTTCTCCTGTGACTATTTTTCTATTGGAGGTGTTGTTTTTGGCTCGCATTTCCTCTAATTTTCTTTGTGTTTCTCTAGAAGAAGCTTTCACGATGGAAATTTTCTTATTGGAGGTGTTTTTATTGGCTTGCATTCCTTCTAGTGTTTTAGGAATTACATGGAAAAGCTTCATTTTAGGTCTAATTTGGTGATTTTTGTATCACTTGGATCTGCATACGTTGTACAATCTGGTGTCTAGCTCTTGGAAGTTGGATTGTTATGCTGGTTGGGATCTTCGGTGTTTCATTCCTCTTATGGTATGTATTAAGTGTCACTTAATATTGACAAGTTTTATCTTCATTTTCTTGATGCTCTTCCTTAATTTGTTGAATTTAGGGCATAAATTGAGTTATTCATTCCTATACATATTTGTGTCAGAACTCTTGATGAAAAATTAGTTTCTTTCATTTAGTGTTCCATTGGAGTTAAATTCTTAGTTTTTGGGGATTATTGAAGGGTTTTGAGTGAAGTGTGATTAGATTCTATAGGTGGTTGAGAAGGCGTCTAGGTATTTTCACTTTTTTTCTCTGGTCCAATCGTAATTGGTCTAGCATGTCCATAAATTATTGTGTTTTGCTTTGAGTTCTAAATCTTGGTATAATTCATTTATATCTAGTTGGTGTTTTATTAAACCTTAAACACACTCTCATTGTTTGGTAGTGAGGTTGAGTTGTGCTAAACTTGATAATTTATTGAGTTGTGATCCATTGAAGTGGTCTTTTGGGCACGATTTGGTCATTTTCTGGTCAGGTTTTCAAGGTCTTTCATTTCAGTCTTCATCCTATTTCAAGTAGAGATCTTATCAATCATTGCCCTTAGTGTTTATTTGCAGTAGTTAATCATGCCTCCATGTAGAGAATGGCTAGTCAGAGAGGTTTTGGTGGTAATATTAGGGTGAAAGGGCTCTCCCTTTTTCCTATGATACAATTGCCATGGTGTTTGATGTAGTTCCTATGGAGGTGTGAAAGGAGATTATGGTGTTGGAAAATGTAGAGGTAGGGGATTATCCTTACTACTATGATTCAAAATTGGTGAGGGAAGATGCAAAATGGCTTCCTGCTCCTTGTATATTTAGGAAGAGTAGACATCATTTTATGAGTTCTTTGGCTTTGAATCAGAAATTGCCAACTTTTTTGTATATTATCTTTAAGGATAAACAAGTGGAAAACTACAATGGCTTGTCCTCATTAGAAGACATCAAACACATGTTGCGTAATCTGAGATATTGTTTGGATAATGTAGAATCTGGTTTGGCAAAGGTGGAGAGTTTCTTGGTAACTTATTCTACTTCTAAATATCTCACTAACCCTCCAGCTGATATTTTTCAGACTCGATGCTTTGATTTCTTTAGATGAGGACTAGTTGGCTACTTTCAGGTACTTTTTTCCTTACATTTTTGTTCACTTGGGTTGTGCTTATAGGGATATTTCCTCGCTCCTTTCTCTTACAAGCCCAAAATGTTTTTCCTAGGAATGTATGGCTATAATCCTTTTTGGCATGCATGGTGGGATATGCAATGTGGCTTCTTTCTTCCTTTGGGTATGTTTGGTTGCACTATATATAGGCAGGTTCGACTAACTATGGATAGAAGATGTTTTTGTTTCCATCTCTATGGGTTGTGGGGATGGAGAGGTTCTAAACACATTTTTTTCTGTTGTCTCACTGTTGGTTTTAAGATACTTGCTATATCTTGCTAGCAATTGATATCGAAGAAGTTTTTGGTTTACAATTGCATGGTCTTATGATACAAATTGTTGGTTGTCTGCATAATCACTAATTGTAACTAGTCTGCTATGTTGTTGAGGTTATAATTACATAGAGAAAATTATGAGTTTTTTGTTGCTTTTCACCTGACTCTTGCATGGTGATTTATCCTTTGTTGTGAAACTTTGATATGGCTTATGGTGCCTGGACGAATGGTCTTTCTAGTCCAGTGGTAGATATTTATGGTTTCATTGTTTTGGGTAGCATTGAAGCCTATGGATTATGGAAAATGTTTGATATGGTTGTTTCTCTACCTATTCATGATCATTATGCAAATATCATTTTTTGATGCAATATGAAGTACATATATTCACAAAAATAAAGACAATTTGTCATGGATTTATAAATTTATCTTAATTTCTTATAAAATAATATATGTTTAGTTTTTTTTAATCTAACACCAATTTATAAGAAAATCAAGTTGTCATGGATTCATAAATTTTTCATAATTTCTTATAAAAGAATAAATCTCTGGAAACATGTGTGTTCGTTTTAGGAAATGTACTCTTTCTAGCCAACGTTATCTCTACGTGAGTGTAACACCAGTCTAGATCCATCTTAATTCTAGACCTACCAAGCGTTGATAGCCTAGATCCATCTTAATTCTGGACCTACTAAGAGTTGATAGAGGTATAAAATCTCTTGAGACTCAAACCTTTTTTAAAGAGAAAGGAGATTTGATCCCTCTCAACCTTTGGTAGATCTAGAATTAACATGGATCCATACTACTATTATATAAATTTCACATTTCTATGATAAAAGTATTCCCAGTTTTAATTTTATTAAAACCTTGTGGAATATCCATCAATATTTTTATTACTAGTGAGGATTGAGGGTTTAGATATATCTAAAAATGAATTAGAACCTATTTAATTTTATATTTAATTACAAAAACATTATAAAAATAAATTGAAATACAATAGTTATAAAATATTTAATTGTGAAATGATTTATGGTTTTTGGGTATGTGGTATTGATAAGCCATGGTATTGGCCCATGGCTTATCTGTGATAAAGTGGGGTGAATATCCATGGTTAAGAATATTGTGATATTGTAAGTTTATTACAAGTATTAAGTTTTTATGTGTTTATTAATTAAATTTAAATATGGTTACAAAATCATTATTTTAATTTATATGGTCAAATGGATCTTAATTTATATCTATTATTTATATGGTATATATTTTAATGTGATATGTATATTATAAATTTATTTTACCCAAAATATTAATAAAACCAAAATTACAATATAACAAATTGAATTTTCATTAGATCTAGGTGTTAGTCTGCTAGCTCAAGGCATTAAACGCCCTCATGAACGCAATGCATAGATCAATTGGGGTGGACTTTTGGTGGCGCCACTAGCATGCCTTCCATAGTGTCTTGGGTTTGGAGTGAGGTGATGGTGCCAAGTCCACCCTCCTCTTGCATTTAAAATGCATTAAGTGCATGTTCAACCAACTTGTCGTATGGCATCTCAAAATCAATGATAAAAGGCTTGGTGCTCTCAACATGGCCACCCATTCCCTCAGTTGCTTGAAGGTGGAAACTTTGCTCAGACCTAGGGCATTGAATTCGGTTTCTCAACAATCATGATGCAGGAACATGGGCATTATAAGAAAGGTGCACATGGAAGAGGAAAACATCCCCTCCCTCCCTCGCATGGGAAAGGGGATGAAGACTTATATTTTAGTATCCTACACTGTTATTGACGAATGGTGGTAAACACAGAAGCTCGAGAGATTAGGCTCACAGGTGACCACCTTTGGGATTTACACAACCTCCTTGGTTGCCATTATAAGGGCCAGGAAGATATGATATGGAATTTCATCTACACCATGTAAATTTAGCTTATCACTACATTGCCAACCTCTCGAGTATGTAGCTTTATGGTTCTGAGTCTCCCTCGACTTAAACAATGGACAACTCCCCCACATTCTATCTAGTGCACATAGAAGCTCACCATGATGGACCTCGCAGTCCTTCACCCTGGTAATGTCAGTATCACATTTATTCAAATCTTGCCTCTATCGGTTCGAGCCCCTCCTGCAACAAAGGTGGCCATGTCAGTGATCAAAGCAACAATCCTCTCTGACAAAATTATGAGTTTCCATCCTTCCATCTTCCATGGGGCTCCCTCTACCAAATGACCTAGACTATTATAAGCCATGGCTCGTGGTCTAGGAGGGCCCTCTATAGTGCTAGTTGGCATTGCAAGTTCATCAAGGTAGACTTTTCTACTGTTTTAATGTCATGATGTTCTCGACTTTAGATATGATTTTGCATTTTTAATTGCAATTTACTATCAGGAGGTTCTTTTATTTCCCCTATGTGAGCAAAGGCCTCCTCAAAATTTCATTTACCATCCTTTTTCTCAGCTTCAGGCCGATGTCCATGGCTAATCTTTGTTGAGTTCTAAGGCTCATAAGTCTTTAATTTTTGTAACTCTTTTGTAATACAAAGTTACTTTACTTACAAAAAAAAAACAAATTGAACTTTTTTATTTTTATTACTTTTGACTTTTTATTATTAATTGAGCCAACATTCAAATGTTTACACCCATTTACGAATACTACAACATCTCCCCCATATTGGGATCTATATTACCTTTAACCTTTTATTATATTTTAATTGAGCCAATATGTAAATATTTACAAACATTTACATCACTACAACATAACATATGAAATCACAATTTATTTATTTATCTATATATATATTTTCCCTACATTTAAAAAATGTTGATATACTTACTTACATTGTGCTTACAAATTTCTCCTATACAAAGCTATAAAGCACCTCTCGACATAATGAGAGTGAAACTTATTAAATAACTTAAATGGATAAAAAAATCTCATTAGTAATCTATATAGCACCTTTCGATGCAAGGAGTAAAAACCTAATAAACAATGGACAAAAAAATCCCATGAGTAATCTTAAAGAAATGTATATGGAGATCAAAGAGTGTTAATAAAACATTTACTTGTAAAAGATTAATATATCTAAAATTTAATATATATTGTATATATATATATATATTATATATATATATATATATATATATAATATATATATATATATATATATATATATATATATATATATATCGCATTAGCCATCTTAACCTTAAAACATTAAGTAAGAAATATTGATATATCAAATTCTCAATTGATTTTATTTAATTGATGGAAAAAATCATTAATAAGAATGAGAAAAAATGAAATTTGTCCTAGTCTCATTAATTCTATTTAATTAATGGATAAATCATTAAAATGTGACCGTCTTAAGTTCTTAAAAAATGATAAAGGTATGTTTTTTTTTTTTTAATATAAGATTCATATATATATATATATATATATTTATATATATAATATAATATATATATATATATATATATATATATATTTGTATATATATTTATAATTCGATAAATAAATGTAATTTAAGTAATTTTAATGATGATAAATGAGTGTATTTTTAAATGGTTTAAATTATTTATATTATTGTTTTTTTTACACTAATGATCTATGATTAAGCAAGAGCCCAGACATCTTGTATTGATCACAGACAGAGTGAAAATTCTCTTGTGTTGCCTACTCCTTGAACCTAATCAATAGAAGCGAAGCATGCCATTTTTAGGGAATTGAGCATAGGTGGTGAGGGAGTTAACATCCCACCTCAAACACTCAGTCTACGCTTACTTGACATTGATTTATATTATTGTTAAATATTATAAGTTTGAATTCAGAAGGTATGGTATGTATATTTTTATAAATTAAGTAATTAAATAGTTATAGAGAGGAGATATCTTATTTGATAAAGGTGATATATGGGTTGTATAAGAAATGAAATGAAAGGTAGGAAAGGAAATGGAACATATACAAAAATAAATATAACAAAGAGACAAGTAATATGGTGAAAACCCATCTTCTATTAATATATGAAATAGAAGAATTTTATAGAAACATAAACTAGCTAGAATGATGATAGATATCTATGAAGATAGAGAGATGGAAGTTACACACATTTCAAAATCTATCACAAGAGGCTTAAAGAATGGCATTTTAAAATAAAGAGAGAACCCTATAGGTCCAAAACTCTAACCCTAGATGATGAAGTGCTAAAAGGTTGTGGGCCACGAGGTGGTTGGTACATCAACTTCTCGAGGGTGCAAGTTTTGCATACAATATTTGTTTGGGGTGCACAGTAGTTCATTAGAAAAAACTATCTAAGGACTACAACTTTCAACTAAGGCCAAGGGATGTCTTGGGAAGCCCTAGCTGGAAAATTTCCAAAAAACATCATTTAGGGCCTCAATACATCCCTAGAAGTTTAGGATCCAGAAAAGCATAGAATAGCTACCAAGAAGATAAATAACCATTACATCAATGGAAGAGGTGGATGGTCATTGATAACCACATAGATCAATCCTCCCCCCTTATGAAGAAATAGTCTCCATTACTTCCTGTTCTCTCATTACATGGCGATATTTTATTGAATTTGGTTTCTGGTGAGCCACTTTCCTTGGTAAAGAAGTTTCCTACCTTAACAACCTTGTAGAGTTGTATGTTCTTCTAACAGGTATACTTTTTCTTGGTGTCCATGATCTCATCCACTATATCTTGTTCAATGAATTTAGGATAAAGCTCTGTGGGGGATAATTTCTTGGCTACCTCCAAGGTGTCCAAAAAAGGTGGAAAATATGGTTGAAGAAACTCCGCATTAAATATTGGGTGCAAGCCAAGGAAAGGAGGAATACTCAATTCAAAATAATTTTAATCCAAAGACTTTATGATTGTGTAAGGCCGATATTTGAGTGATATAAGCATCCTATGGGGGTCTGTTAGGCACTCTTTCTGTAAATGAAACTACCCCTTATCACCACTTGAAACTTGTGTGGAACCCTATAATCGTCATGACGTTGATTGTACTTGGAATTTTCTATGGGATATCATGAACCTATTTTTAGAGGTGTTTAATATCTTCAACAAATTTGGATACTCTATTGGCCTCGTCTTGAGCATGGGAATATTATTTCAATGAAGATGCAATGGGAAAATCTATATCAATTAGGGCCAATGGTTGGAACTCAAAGCAAGCCTAAAAAGGATTGTGGTCAATAGAGCCTTGGAGGGATCTATTATAGCTATGTTCAATGTATAAAAGGATTTTGTGCCATGTGTGTGGATGCTTGAAGTTGTACATGCACAAGATATGCACACGCATCATGTTGACCACCTTTGTTTGTCTATTTGTTTTGGAATGAAAGGCATAAAATTTGGCCAACTTAGTATCCATCAAAGACCTCAAGTTGGACGAGAAGGTACTAAGGAATATGATGTCCTTATCTAAGATAATGGCTCGATGTATCGCAGAATGAACCCAAACATGCTCAAATAAGAGTTAGTGGTGGCTTTAATTGTGATACTCTTCTTGCATAGTGTCAAAATGACCATCTTAGAGAATTGGTCAACAACCAAAAACACACAATCATTACCATGCCTTGTGGAGGTAAAAAATAACATGTAATCCATGGAGACTTACTCTTATGGATTTTCTATGGTAGTAGAGTATTGTACAATGTCTGCTTCTTAATGGTTGGTTTAGGAATGGCACAAGTAATGAACCATATGATAAATTGGTGGATATATTGTTGATGCTTTGGCCAATAGAAATACTTACGAAGTACTACTACTCTCTTATCAACACTGAAGTTCTCTACCACCCAAATATAATGTTCCTCCCAAATCATCTTTGCATGCTCACTTAAAAGAACACAAAGGTGGTCCAAGTAGCACAAGACATATCCTAGAGATGGAAGTCTATAACTTGTTCATGTGTGATCAACATATGATATGTGGTAGCACAATCAGAGTTGTTATTGTGTAATTGTGACCACCCAAAGGTATCATTTCCATAAGAGTTAAGAAGTATAGTAAGTTCCACAATCAGAGGTTGACTGGGGTAGTTTGCAATGTGATTGGTGCTACCCTTCGTGCATTTGAAGTTCAAGTAGAATTATTGCAGATATGTGGACCATTTATGATGTCAATCATTCTATAAATTTCCTTCTATTTGCATGAACTACAAAGTCATATGAGCATTGTAGATTATTGTCTCCTTCCCTAGAATATAACTCTTTCGCTACTCAAATTTCTGCACAATGGAGTACATCTTGTCATAGGTGGGGGTATCTACATAATATATTAGAGAGTGTTTCACTATGATAGGCCATTGGATGTCCTTTTTTACTACGAATAATATCAATAGCATAGTTGGAGGTATCTGTCTCAATATCAAATGGTTGTTGTAGGTCTGGAAAGTTGAGGATTGGTGTAGAGAAAAGGTAGTATTTCAAATCCTTGAATGCTTATATTGTGAATCAAATTAGGAAAACATTTACTTAGCTACACCCTTAATAACTTGACTTAAGGGCCAATCAGTGTGAGAGAACCCCCAAAATAACCATCCATAGAAGTTAACAAGGCCCAAGAAGCTACAAAGTTCTATTAAAGTCATAAATGGTGGCCAGTATTAAATGGATTGGATATTGGTTGGGTCCACATGCACCCCATGTTCATCTACAATACATCCCAAATATTGAATTCTCTACATGCTAAATGATCATTTATCTATATTGGCATACAACTTGTGTTGTCACAAGGTGCTCAATACGTATTGAATGTGTTGCAAATGTTTTTCCTGAGTCCTATTGAACATAAGGATTGCATCCAAATAAACAACTAGAAAGGTGTATGTGAATGACTGAAGGATACCATCCATCATCCTCATGAATTTTGTTGGAGCATTATTCAAGACAAATAGCATGACCAACCACTCCAAAAGGTTTTCCTTTTATCTTCCGTACATCAATTCATTCAATTACAACCTAGTTGTAGCCTGAATTTAGATCAATATTACTAAATAACTTGTTGCGGATAAGTTGATAAAAAAACATTGATATAGGGGATCGGGTCTCTACTCTCGATAGTAGTTTTGTTTAGGGATATATAATCCATATAGAGTCTCCATGTCCCATCCTTCATTTGCACCAACACAATTGGACTCCCACAAGGTAAGGAGCTCAATTTAATGTGGCCCTTTTGGAGTAGCTCATGAATACAATGTTTAATTTCCTCATTATTTAAGAGAGAGTGTTTATATTAGGTAAATGAGCATGAAGTGTCAATTCAATTGAGTGTTTGACTTGGTAGTGCATAGGCATCCTAACAAGTGGATACAAGATATATTTCTATGTCTCTACAAGTTTTTCCACCTAATTGTGTTGTGTAGAGAGGCCCCATGCCAAGGATATGGTGGTTTCAAAGACCTTTCTTTCACCTTTTTACTAAATCATAAAGATGAAAAACTTTGTATTCTAATATATTACCTTTCAGCACTATTTGTTGAGATCAATGAAATTTCAATAGTTGGAACTGCCTATGGTACCCTGTAGATCTCACCTCCTAGAGTAAAAATTATGCTACAGAGAATAAACAACATGGAATTTGCACATATAAGTTTTTCCTAAAATAACATTACAAACTTTGAGTAACGAAACATAACACAATACCTCATCTTTAACAGGATTGATGATGAAGGAAAAATGTCATTATTGGTTGACACAAATGTCTCATCCATGGATCAACCAACGAATGATGTATGGTTTGGGATGTGGTATTGTAAGCATCTTCAATATCTTGATGACATAGGTCAAGTTATTATTATTCTAGCTCATGTTGTCCACAATGACATGTAGTGGAGTCCCCTTCACCCATATCTGTGAATGGAAGAGGTGCTCCCCCTTTTCAGCCTTTGCTGGCTCTTTTAGTTGGATCTTTATGGTCACAATGGTAGAACTAGGTTCTACATCAATGATCTGCTTTCCTTTATCCTGTTCTAAATCAAAATCAAAGATAGATTTATTTCCTTTTCTTTAAGCTCTTCCAACAATGATTGTTTCAGGTGGCATTCATCAATGTTATGCTAAGGGATTTTTTGGAAATCGCACCACTTTCTAGTGTCTCTTTTCAATTTCCCATTACCCTTCTTTACATGTGACTTTTGTTGGTTGTCTATATTTTTCCTCTCCTTCCCTTGTCTCATGTTCTACAAGTTTTCTAGGATTTTGTTTTATTGAAAAATCCTCTTTGTTTTGTCTATCCCAATAACCTTCCCACCAATATTTCACATGGGAAAGGTCTTTTAGGAAAAAAAATGTATGTTTTCATTGTCAGAAAAAATTGGATAGAGTAATGGCCCTTTAACAAATTTAATCATTTTTCCAAAGCATATGTATCTATTTTCCCTTCAAATAAGGGGATATCAAATTTAACTTGTACATTGAAGGGTGTCGCACCTCCTAGATTATCATTGGTTGAAGGTGCCTCAACCACTATTGGAAGTAATCAAAAGATCTAGAAAAAATTGTCCATCGTCTCATTCCTCTATCATGCAAGTGCTTCCTTAAGAAAAAACTTGATAGGATCTCCTAATTCATCATGTCTCTTTTATTCTACCATGAGAGGATACTTGGGTTGGTGAGAGTGGTCATTCCAAAGTAAAACTAAGTCAAGATGCAATTCTCTCTATCCCTCATCGAGGACATGTACCAAGAGACGAGAAGGAGTAGATTGCTTGGATACCATTGATACAAGTTGTACAAGGAATGGAATGAAAGGATGGAAAGGAACTGAAACACATAGAGAGAGAAATATAAAATAGAGCATAGTAATATGGTGAAAACCAAACTTCTATTAATAAATGGAATAGCATAATATTATAGAACACAAACTAGCTAGCATGATGGTGGATGTCTCTAAACATAGATAGAGAGATGGAAGATACATAAATTCATAAAATTTATTACAAGAGGCTTGAATAAGGGCTTTTAGCATAACTAAATAACCCTAGAGGTCCAAAAACCTAACCACAGAACATGAAGCACCAAAAGTTTTGTAAGCCCAAAGAAGGTTAGTTTGTACATCGACATCCTAGAGGTGCAAATTTTGCATACATATACATTTGGGGCACATAATGGCTTGTTGGAAAGAGTTATCTAAGAACTATAAATTTTGACTTAGGCCAAGGGAATCCCATGGCAACTATAGCCCCATGAATTTCTAGAAAAAAAATGATTAGGACCTCAATTAAATGGCCTCGAGAGTTTGGGACCCAAAAATCCATAGAAAAACTTCTAAGAATATAGAGAACCATTGATTCAGTGGAAGATGTGGGTGGCCACCAATATCCACATGGATCAGAAGTGGGTTTTATACATAAATTTGGAATATCACTCAAATGTAACCCTAAACAATATTTTGTTATATTTATTTATTTTCATGTAATACATTCCATAGGGAAACCCATTGAGTACTTCCCATAATTACAAGGATGTTACCCAAGAAAAAACAAATTCTTTATAGCTAAAGGCCAAGTTAACATCTTAGCAGTAATCAACTTACAAAAAGTAAACACGTCATAAAGTAGGATTTTAATTAAAGGGAGAAAGGAATCAATTTTTCATTTCAATCATTAAAACTACACCCAATTGACCCACTCTCTCTCTCTCTCTCACACACACACACTCTCTCTCTCTCTCTCTCTCACACACACACTCTCTCTCACTCACTCTCTCACTCTCTCTCTCTCTCTTTCTCTCTCTCTTCTCTCTCTCTCTCTCTCTCCATATTATATTAAAAGTGGCCATAAATGGTTGTCAAAAAATAAAGATAATTGATGTGTTGTTTCATACAAAATTTTCACTTTTTATTTTAGGATTATGAAAGTATAGGTGTACTACCTATACAAGATGTTCAAAATACATGCAACTTTAGAAAGCATAATTTTGAAAAAGAACTTGTTGACTATCTATGTTTTTCTTTTATGAGGTGGTTGATCCACTTCCATTGGTTCCTTAGATTGATGACCAATATCCTCCTCTTTAGATTCCCCGTTTGAATGATTGGAGATATGCTAGTTTGAAGTCTATAATTGATGTCCATTACATAGATTCAAGACTAAGTTCTTCAACATATGGCACTTTACCTCGAGCTTTATAACTTTCTACCTTTACTCCTCAAGGATATTTATAATATTTGCATTATATGTCTAATATTATTTCTCATTTTCATGAATAGTGATAGAAAAAAGATCTTGGGGAAATATCATTACTCTAAAAAATTCCCTCATGACGTCCCAAAATATTATGAGTTTCGATGAGCTCTCTATGGTCCATAGAAAGGAAAAGCAAAGTTAACAATGCTAAACTTAGAAAATGTCTACGCAAGATAAATAGAACTATTCAAACCATATAAGGCTTGATCGGAATGAAAAGTATAAATAGAATCAAAACATGCCTACAAAATAATAAACATGTGTCCCAAGATGCGTAGAATTTCACATTGACAAGAAGACGAATTTTGCATAGTGATTAGCACAAGAGAATCAAAAGTGCAAGATTTTTTTTTTTTAAGAAAATCCTTGAAGACATCCACTAAGAATCTTATCATTCATGTACTAGACAAAGAGGCTAGGAATTGTCTTCCCAAGACCCAACCCACTAGAAAATTCATTGGAATTAATACCCAAGCACATAAGATAGAACCAAACATGAAATCCACAAAGCCTCTTGGAAAAGATATGTCGCCTACTAAACCATGGTAATGAAAGTTGGGGAGAATGAATTCCAATCAATTTGAGATATGCTCCACAAACCCAATCATGCATGAACCTATGCAAGCTTAAGTAGTAATTCCTACTCCCACCAAAAGAAATATCCATTGGAAATGACATCAACTAAGAACACCATAAAGGATGAACCACATCTTTGATCGACATGGATTTGAAATAATCCCACCTCTCATGCTGGAAATAAATGCCAAGGAGATAAAATCCAAAATTACGTTTAATTATTGTATACCCCATCGGCTTTGTCCTTATTTCACATTTAAAGTCAAATGCACTTTCCTTTTCTCAGCACTTCCAACCTACTCCACTAATGCCAAGTGGCATGATTTAATGCTAAGGGGGCTCATGAACTTAGGGGACTAGGGAATTAAGAAGCCCCATTTTTAAAAAAATATATCATGTGAAATTTGAGTAGCTTCATTTACTAATCCATTGGTAATTTCATTGTGCTCTTTGAATACATGATGGAATGAGACCTTAACTAAAGTCTGTGACACCTTATGAATTTTGAGATAATGGAAGCCAACCCATTTCCTTTAGGGATTGTTTGATGTACTAGGGCATTAATGATAATCCTTGAATCTCTTATTATAACTAGAGTTTATATTATGGAGTTCGAATCTATTAATATGCATAAAATGAGTACACATGCCTTTGCTTGATTATTTGTTGAGATCTCTAGTTTTTGTGCAAAGGTAGTTTTATATTTCCGTTTAAAATCACATATAAATACTTCTACTCTTGTTATCCCTAAACTTGTTATAAGATTATAAATTATGTCTTTATTATTATTTTTTAATTATTTCATCAAAATATGTATTATCACTATCTAAATTATGAATAATAAATAATACATCA
Source organism: Pinus taeda (assembly GCA_000404065.3). Classification (NCBI taxonomy): domain Eukaryota; kingdom Viridiplantae; phylum Streptophyta; class Pinopsida; order Pinales; family Pinaceae; genus Pinus; species Pinus taeda. Next base: position 39,400 of record APFE030741494.1, read on the forward strand.
TTTTATAATACTTTTACATTACATTAAACTAGCAATGTAAAACAAAATAGTGTGTGATTTACATAAATATTTTATGAAAGAGATGGAGAGATATAAGCATAGTTGCATAATATAGATTTCATGAACCAAACTATTTTGAATGATCCTACCATCACTCATTTTTTTAGAGAATATACAATTGAGACTTGAATGAAAGATTAAAAGCTATTAATATTCTTTGAAGGAGTACATAGCCTTTGCATGATCTTATCATAACCCATTTTTCATAGAATATACAATTGAGAATTGAATGAAAAGATTAAGAGGTGTTAATATGCTTTGAAGGAGTACATATCATTTGCATGATTTTATCACAAATCATTTTTCAAAGAATAAACAATTGAGAATTGAATGAAAAGATAACTAGTTATTAATATGCTTTGAAGGAATACATATGCCTTTGCTTGATTATTAGTTGAGATACCTAGTTTTTGTGTAAAGGTAGTTTTATATTTTCCTTTAAAATCACATCTAAAACCTTCCCATTCTTGTTATCCCTAAACTTGTTATAAGATTATAAATCGTATCCTTATTATTATTATTTAATTCTTTCATCAAAATATGTATTATTACTATGTAAATTATAAACTATAAATAATAAATAATACACCATTTTGTAAAACATTTACATTACATTAACTAACAACCTAAATATTTTTTGTGTGAGAGAGATTTACATAGAAGTTTTGTGAGATAAATAGATAAATAAGATAGATATAAGCATAATTTCATACCGGATATCATGAACCAAACTATTTTGAATGATCTTACCATCAATCAATTTTTTTTAGAAAATATATAATTGAAAATTAAACGAAAAGATTAGAAGCTATTAATATGCTTTGAAGGATTACATAAGCTTTGCATAATCTTATTATCAACCATTTTTGTAAACATACAATTGACAATGAAATGAAAATTTAAAAGATATTAATATGCTTTAAAAGAATACATATACCTTTTTTTTCTTGATTTTTCATTAAAATTTCTAATTGCATACAAAGTTTTCAATTTTCCTTTAAAATCAATATATAATTTTTATTTATATTATGATTAAATCTATTATAAAATTATAATTCATATCTTTATTATTTATTTTTAATTATTTTATTAAAATATATATTATAAATAATTATTTTATTAAAATTGTATGATGAATAGCAATAAATGTTTTACAATTTTGATAATAATTAAAATATATTTTTTTAATATACATATGTTTTTGATTTATTCATTGAAAAAGGGTATTAGGAAAAAATGAAAAGATTGATTGCATAGTTGCATACCTAAGGTCAAGTTGGATTGATGCTGCCTCACTCATTCTTTTGGAGAATATACAAGTGAGAATCCAATGAAAAGATTACGATTGGTTCGTTGATATGATTTAATGGCAACCTTGATTTGATTTGATTGTTAAACGTTGGCATTTTAAAGCATCACTCTCAATATAATAGTAGGGTTTTAGTGAAGAGGAAAGTTATTAACTCAGTGAATGAAAATCTAGTTTGTTATTATATTGATTTTAAGTAAGGTTATTTTTATTTATTTATTTATTTATATTAAAAATTTTCACTAAAGTAGTAGGAACCATCAACGAACATGGAAGAACCAGTAATTCTGTCAACGCAAATGGCAGAACCAACAATTTGAGTTGCAATTTTTCTTCGTGCAATGGAGCACACAATACAGTGGACAAAAGCAGACGTAGTGCTTTTTATAAGCCATACTTCCTATTTCCATTGCAGTATTCGTGGCACCACCATGCAACATGTAGTTGTATTGTTTGTGTCACCGTCATGAAAGGTATAGGTGGTAGTTACAAGGTGGTGGCAGTGGAAATCAGGATGAAGGTTTAGGAATAACATTTCGTAGCATTTAATAACTTTAAACTAATGCTAACATTATTTAAGATATTTCTTGAAATATGTCTTCTAAAATATGAAGGACACAAGTCTAAAAAGATGAATATAACCTATGGTTGCCTTCTCCCTGCCTCGGGAAGAGGCCAAATAAGATCGTGAAAGTCATATAAGCCTAAAACTTTAGAAATGAATAATGAGTGACCAACTTATTCTGAATGGTAACCAGCTCAAACTAATGTTAACACACATTTTTTGATTACTATAGTCCCTGGCCATTGCCAGATGGCAGGGACTGATAAAGAAGTGTTTTGAGTTCTCTTTATCAAATATTTGATTAACATGGTATAATAAGCTTACCACTTCCACTCTTAATGTAGGACCACAATTCTCGGCGAAGTAAGTTATATCTATATATATTTGTTGAAAAGCACGAGCATTTTTTTAAAGTATTATGAGAAGTTAGGAATGAAACCATGACATAAGATAAAATGGATTGGTTTAGAATGAAATGAAGATTTCACATCTTTTTTAGAAGTGGATTTGGACTAGTGGTTTAGCCTCGATGTACATTTAGCTCATCACTATGTGCATTTTCTTTGAGTGCCAAAACCAATCAAACCCATTTGTTTTAATAGATCCATAACTTCTAACTAGAGTTGAAGTGATGACATATGAATATGTGGACTAATAATGAGCATATAATACTATAGCTTTGTATTTTTGTATTTTCTAATTTCATGCCATGTTAGATTTTTTTCATAGGTTGAAAAAAATTGGCAATTGACTTTCTTCTTACATCACAGATATTTTACATATAAGAATTGGAAATTTGGAATTATGAAAAAAAATATTATTTATCAAATATCATTCAGCAAGAACAAGCACTTGATTTGGACTTGAAATGAAGCATGTGCACGCATTGATGTGAATGCAAGGAAACCTAAATGAATCAATGTTAGATGGTAACCTGGCAGTAGGACAGTGTGATGGTTTAAACCTTGATATATGGGACCCACAACATAAAAACCATATTATTTGACCATGGAATTTTGAGGAAAAGGAAATGATTGTTCCTTCACCATTAGTGAAAGTTTCATTCAATGATCCAATATGAGCCACCATAGCTAGCAAATGACATTTTGATAAAGGATGAGAAAGCTTTCAACGTAGATTTAGATTGATGTTTATCCTTTGGCCATCTCAACAAGGCACATGACTAAATGTGAGGTTTCAATGTTCAAAATGCCAAAAGGGATTATAGCTCCTACAATGATACAATTTTTGGAGCTATAAAGTGATGATCACATGATGGCTAGTCTTTTGAAATGTCTCCAATCTTATATAAATTGGAATCGTGTGAATGAATAACAAGACTTTTGGGGATATCCATGATTTGGTCTTTCTAAGAGTGTTGGTGTTTTTGTGATTTGGAGAGTGATGCACTAGATATGTGATATGTAATAAGGTCACAGAGCATTGGCCACAATTGATTAAATTGTTTGTAGAATTTTGTGTGCTTAAATTTGTGTTCCTAATTATAATTGTTATTTCGAATATGTGTGTAGTTTCCACTGCCTAACTTTGACTACATGCCTTTGAGTATTGCACCATGCAAGTGATATTAGAGACAGTTGAATCTACAATTGAGAAGTAATAAAATCCTTAGGAGTTAAAGGATTCAATGAATATGAGATATTTTTAACAAAGAGATGAAATTTTGGTGGTGAATTGTTAAATGGAGGAGAATGGGATTAATTGAATGGTATTAAGGTGGAGAGTTAGAAAAAAAAGAGTTTTTGCAGTGATACATAATAGAATTGTAGAGATGGCATAGATAAGAAAATATAGTGAGAGATCCAAAGGAATAGAAGCAAATGATGTTTATGGCCTTGCAACAATGATGATAATGGAAACAATGGATGCCATGGAAGAAACCTAAAGGAGATGTACTACCCAAGAAGTACAAGATGATAGTAAATATGAAGTAGAGGTGGAAAATGCAAGATAAGAACCAAAAGGAAAAGTGGAAATTGAAGAAAGGATTATCAAAGAAATTAGATATGTTAGAGGTAACCTAAACTTGAAACTCATATATAATTTGTAAGTTTAAACCCTAAAACATGGATAGATTATATAGAAGAAATGGATAAATTCTCTAATTTCAAACAAATTAAGGATCCTATTCAAGTTAGGCTTTCAATATAAATAAGAAAAGTCACGCTTCCTTATGGTGGGATAAATTGCAAATAGAAAGGAGACTGGAAGAAAAGATAAAATTATAAACTTGGGATAGAATTGTAGCAAAGCTAAAAAGTAAATTTCTATGAGTAGACTATGATTTGGATATATTAAGGAAATTGTATAATTTAATTGAATATGATCATTAAGAGATTAACCAAGAAGTTGAGAAAAACAAATAACCACAAGGAGAAGACAAGAAGTTGGGAAAGCACATATAAGAGAAAGTAAGAAGAGGGTGGAGGTGCTCCAACATTGGGAACCAACCCACTAGAGGAAGATTTGATGCTACTAAGAGGCAAAGGTTTAGTAAGATTTACGTGTAGAGGAGGAAAATTTGAAGGCTTTTGTTATAGTTATGGAAGATAGGACCATATGACATTGAGTGTATAAAATTGCATAGGGAGGGAAGAAGACAAGAAAAAAGAGTGTAGCAGGTGAAGTGACTAGAGTGGTGTTAATACTTTGGAATAAAGTTACCTAAATTTTAAGATTCTCAATCCAACCAGGGGATTCAGCATCCTTGTCCAAGTAATATTTCATGCATGCATTACATTTCATTTGTTATTGAAGAATATGAGTATTCTCTTTCAAGCACTATAGAAGTTTTTTTCCCATTCAAAAAGTTTACAATTTTACTTTGACAAATAATGAAATTACATCTTGTATATGCTTAATTCATTATGCTAAAACTCCAAAAATACAACATCATCTACATAATATTACATGAAATATTCTTCATTTATATTTACAAATATTTTAAAAATTGTTTTCTTCCAAAAAATAAACTATATTGATCCAAAAGAAGAAATAATAATATATGCTACGAAATTTATTCTCAAAATTTTCCAACCAGAGGAGTCAGCATCCTTGTCCAAGTAATCTTTCATGCATGCATTACATTTCATTTGTTATTGAAGAATAAGAGTATTCTCTTTCAAGCACTATAGAAATTTTTTTCCCATTCAAAAGGTTTACAATTTTACTTTGACAAATAATGAAATTACATCTTGTATATGCTTAAGTCATGATGCTAAAACTCCAAAAATACAACATCATCTACATAATATTACATGAAATATTCTTCATTTATATTTACAAATATTTAAAAAATTGTTTTCTTCTAAAAAAATAAATTATATTGACCCAAAAGGAGAAATAGTAATATATGCTACGAAATTTACAAAATTTTCAACCTACATCGCTACAATTTCTTATCATATTTTCATAAAATAGACTTGGGGCGGGGGGGGGGGGGTGGGGTCGTCAATATCTTAAGAATTGACAATAATATCTAGTGCCACTAAATGGTGAAAATAGAGAGTAGAGATGTAAATTTTGAAAATCCATGTTTTCATTCAACTAAGATTCATTTCCCAGGGTCCACCTGAAGTCCTTTCTTTAAGAGATTATCAACAATAATATTTAGTTTCATGTAGATGTGCTTATAGGATACATTTTTGAAATACAACTCCATCAATTTTACTTGCTTAAACAAAGGACTCAAAAATATAATCTCCATTTTGAAAATGTTTAGCATCTATTTGATCACCACTAACCCGTCTCTGAATATTTGCAAAATTGTAAGAATATAATGAACAACACATTGCAATAATATTTTTAAGGCAATTAGTTATAAATGGTTGTTTCATATAGAACCTAGGCTTGCTTTAAGTTCCCACCAACCCGACAAATAGTTGGCTTTGCCTCCCTAGATCTATTAAAAGAATACCCATGCCTTAGACTTATTAATCAATAATTATTCTCTCTATTTAGGATTCTTTATTTTTACCTTTTTTTTTATCCCTTCAAAGATAATCCAAACCTAGATTGAATATTGAAATCAACTTCTTGTAAAAACAATAGAGTTCCTAGCTATCCAAATACCCTAAAATACTATTAAGGAAACAATCTAATAAACTTTTGTTCATTTCTATCAAACTAGATCTTGAGGAAATTGATCTATTGAATATCACCAACCTCGAAAATAGAAAGATCATCCTACCTAGCTCCATTAAAGAATCCCCATGCTTTCAATGTATTTATCAATAATTCCTCTCTATATAGGCTTCTTGATTTTTATTAATTGTTTGAGCCCTTCAAGGATAGTTCAAAGTTGACTTTAACATTGACATAATGGAATCAACTTATTATAGAAAAATACCAAGTTCCTAGCTATACAAATGCCTCAAGATATTATTAAGGAAAAAACCTTAGTAGAATTTATTTCATTTCTATCAAACTAGATATTGAGGTGGTCAGCGATTGAATCTCCACTCTAAATATTCTTGAAACCTATGAAGTCCTTCGTCTCAAACCAAACAACTATAGCATAAGGGGACTTCACCAATAGGCATTGAATTGATTCATTGTCCCTATTATGAAGATCACACCAACCTAGCTCTTACCTACTTATCTTTTGTATGAAATCCCAAGTAAGATATTTAGCCATCAATGTCAACCATGTGAATAGTTGATTCTTCATTGCTAACTTTGTTTTCCGTAAAGGCTTTCACTCCCAAATAGCTTCCTATTGATATTGAGAGATCATGAATTTATATCCTAACTTTGTAGTGTATTTCCATAATATTGGATTTTTTTCCACGCTATTTCATATTTCTCATCTATGATTTTGATATTCCTCTATGCTAATTTTTTGGCATAGGATTTACATTTGGTGCCTTTCCCAAAATCATAGGATTATCAGTGTTATAGATCAAGCAAGCACCACATAGACCAAAATCATATAAAGATACTATCATTTAAGCTTAAATATTATGACCCATCAATAGAACTTACCCTTCTTCTTTGCCCAAGGTTCCTCCTTTATTCAAATCCAGATCTGCACCATAACCCAATTACCAGCATTTAGATCTACCGCTTTTTCAGAAATTCAATGATAATTCAGATGATCATTTTCCACATGATCTCCTTCCTCTTTTATAGTCTTAGGCCTTCCACAATACCACGGTCCAAAACCATAACATTTCAATACCATGAACCCAAAACTAAGGATCAGCACATCCGACGAGACGCCATGGTCCAAAACCATAGGTTCAAATCCAAAGGACTAACTACCATGGAACAAGAGTAAGTTCCCCAACATATACACACTTGATTCGAGGGCGTAGTTACGTAAACCTCCGCCTCGATAAAATGGCCAATCTCGTAGGGATGCCTGCTGAAACCTCCGCCATTGAACGAAGAGTTTTTAAAGCATCAAAAATTTGTCAAGGGACAAGTCATAATATACTAATTTGTCAATTCTATCTCCTTACCTTAACATAATCACTACAGTATTAGTAGTTATATAGATGTCCGTCATTGTATCGTATAGCCCGCGTGTATACGTGTCTTCATCCAGATGAACCTGCGTATATGTCTTTTTCTTCTTTCTGAGTGCCTAAAATGAGATCTGTCACCAAGATGAGTTGCCATCAAGGACAAACATCAGAGCCATAGCATCAAACCTATGCCATAATGCCAACAGTAATGACAATATCCAAATTATCTATTGCAAATATTTTTGTTATAATTAATTACATAAAAGATTCATTATTATTTATATTACTCTACTTCTAAAAATAAAAATAGAAAGGGAGATTTCTCGTTCAATACCTGGAACATTGATGTTCTTCCCGGACATCTTCTCCAACGAGTTTCTGTGTCCTAAAACAAGCTCCCCTACATTCATGGTATGCCCCATTTTATCCAGTAAGGAATCATTACTTTGAAGCCTTCATTCTATATAGAAACCTCATAAAATTGTCAATATATACCTTTGTTAGTTGTTTTCTGAACATAATTTGTTTTTATACAAATTATGGTTTTGAGTGTGCCTTACAAAATGAAGAAACAAGATATAATCCTATAGCATAAACAGAACTAGCACCAATAAGCCAAGAAGCTTAATCTGTAGTCAAATCTATTTTTGCATTTCCTTCAGGTCCAAGAAACAAGTCATGTAGTTTTTGTAAACACAAATTGACACAATAACACATTTATCTTGTTCAAGATGAGGGTATTTCTGCGCCTCATATTACTTGATGACCAAATCTGTGCTTACAATATGCAAGTTTTTCATTCACACAAAACAATGGACTGTATGTCCAAAGAAAAAAAAACAAGTTACCTAGTCGTGTAGTAATTTCAATGAACTGTTTATTCAATTGCTTTGTAATATGACAAGATCCTTGAATAGTTCTCGAATCTCACCTCTAGAATGACAAACAGAAACATACAAGCCAAGATTTGAAGTCTGCCACTCAGGTAGCAACACTGCTGCTCTTAGTCTTATCCTACCCTGGAGAATACCTATAATAGAGAAAAGAAATCAGCACCATTATAATCAATATGTTCACAAAGAAAAAAAAAACAAGAAAACCATTTGCAATTTTCAATAATAAACATTATAAATTTATAGAAAAAATTCCATGGATGACATGAAGAAATTAATAAGCTTGAAGAAAACCTTTAATTATACACCCATAAGATAAAGATGTTTACCAGAGAGCTTATCACATATCAATCGCATAGAGAAATTTGTTTTGGTATGTCAAGTCATTCATTTTGCTCACTAAGGCATTCACATGTACCTGTCTCAACTAAGGCACATCTTAAATAACAATAAACATTATTCAAACCAAAAATTCGGAAACATAAAATAATTAGAAAACGCGATTTAATTTTGATTTCACTTTGAAAAGTTACAGGTCGAAATAACTTTCCTTTTTATCCTAATCGAGAAGAGAGACTATGTATGCTTTGCAACTTTTGAAACTGCAATTAGTCATGCCTATTTTCTCTACCTTTCAATCAAGGAATGAATTTATGGGTTTTCAGCATATCGATCCATTCAAGACAAGGCCTCTCTATGTTCCTAAACCCCAGAAAACCATAGTCCTTTCTCTTCTTCATGCTCATCCTCATGCTCACACCCTTCATCAAACTCCTATTTAATATTTTGTCAACAGATAACCACCATTAGTCCCCCCCTTCTTCAAGCCTGCTCTCCACAAGCCCCTTCTCCTTCATTATTTCCTCCCACACACCACTCTTACTTTTCATCTCCTCTACCAAGGAAAAGCCATGCCCCTCATAATCACTCGCCTCCACCTCCAACTTCTCTGCAACCACAGTCCATAGATTTTTCCATCTGAATACATCCCCGTTGCTAACATTAAATAACTTATTCTTCCCATTCGGTTCAACACACGCCCATATCTACTGCTCCGTAATGATTTTGGCATCTGAAGCCTCCGAAAGCCCCTCCCATGTGATGGAATTACTCAGGAATCTAAACTGCATGCCCTCCTTCTTGCAGATCGCAGTGTAAACTACGAGAGAAACCACGAAATTCATGGAAGAGTAGCTAGTCAAAGGAGAGAAACCGAATAATATTACATTGGGGCGAAGGATGGACCAGCTGATCTTAATATCACTCTCTCCTCCTAACTTTTCAAACAGTACGTCTTGCAACTTATCATGGTCATTGAATTTCGAGCCATTAGTCAGTCTGGGAAGTCTCTCTTGATCCAGAACCTCGTCAGGATCAATAATCAAATCCATGGCCGAAATATCATGAGTGCCCGGATAATGCTCCATTCTTGTTTGCAGACACACATGTTCCAGATTGGGGGCATTGGGAATAAGACAATCCAAGACATTTGCAAGCATTTTACTGTTCAAATCGGCCTCTTCGATTCCGCGGCTGGCATTTGCGGTCACCCAAATAGTACATCCTGCAACTTATCATGGTGGCTGAATTTCGAGCCATTAGTCAGCCTGGGAAGTCTCTCTTGATCGAGGACCTCGTTAGGATCAGTAACCAAATCCATGGCTGAAATATCACGAGCGCCTATATAATGCTCCATTCTCGTTTGCAGACACACATGTTCTAGATTGGGGGCATTGGGAATAAGACAATCCAAGACATTTGCAAGAATTTTACTGTTCAAATCAGCCTCTTCGATTCCTCAGCCGGCATTTACGATCACCCAGAAGACGTGTGTGACATCAGTGAGAGGAAACATGGGTTGCATGCAAGCATGATGTGGACCCACAAGTTTGTTGTGTTGCTTTTATCTCTTGATGTGAAATATTGTTTTAGTGAATATGAAGATTTTGATGATAGGTTTATTCGCTAGGGTGCAAGCATGACTGGTAGGGCCCATTAACACAACTCAACATCCCTTTATTATTGTTATTTGCAGATCTATCAATTTGTGTGTTTCAAATTGTAGTAATTGTGTGTTGATAGAGTAATAATTTTGGTGTATTAATATATCGATAATTGCCTATATCAGTATATTGATTTCCATTAAAATATATAATGTTCTAATAAATGAAATATTAATTGCACACATCTAGAGAACTTGGAGCGATAGTGCAAGGGTCAATCTAAATATTATATCGGCTTTTAATTAAGTGCCCTCGTGTTATCATATGATATCTATGCTCTATTTGGTGATGGATCAAGTATGTTCTCTAACCTATATGTTTGGTGTCCTTTAAATATTGGTTTCACTTTGAGATTTGGTCATTCGTGGTTGAATTCAAGAGCTTCCAGTGGTAGTAGTTATTTTCCTTTGAGAGGAGGTCATACCTACGTCTGTCCTTACCCTTGGTTCGAATTCATAGTGATCCTCTTGCGTTATTTTTTTAATGCCTGGTCTATCTATTATGTTCATAGTAAAACATGTAGATCTATAATAATATAGTTACATAGACTAAGTTGCCTTTGATGCGTAGCAGTAAGTTCTGCTACTTCTGGCTTATAATAGTTGTGGGTGGGAGTAAAGAGCTAAACCCCGTGGGACACAATCCCCTCTACTCTACACTTTATAAGAGAGACTCACGGACTGACACAATAGACTACTTCGCCTGGCACCAATGGATCTATTGCGCTTGGCTTTGCTCCTATATTTGCTAATGATGCCTCTAGAAGAAAATCTGCTCATAGATCTTCATGCATATGGGTAGGGACTTGCTGCTTAGCAGCCCATCTTGTTTATATTTATATTTATAGTTAGTAAAACGATACACAAATAAAAATGCATACATAATAACTTACTTTGCCTACAATTATGATCCTACATAAAAAATGGAAGCGATAATCCTTTTATATGTTAACAATACTATACCATGCTCATCAAACATTTAAACCATCTTTGACAAAGATCATTCAAAACACTTCTTATTTTTATTTAGGTTTAAGTTTAGTGAAACAATATACTTCTAGTAAATTTATTTTTATTAATATTTTTGGGATTGATTTGCAATTTGGATACTTTAAATCTTACTATACTATGTTACTCAAACATTTAGATAGTGATTAAAACCCAAAATAATTTTTCTTATTTTATCATAATTTAATTTATCTCATTTTTTTTTAATTTCAGAGGAACACAATAGTCTATTTAACAAATATCTACTAGTACATCTCTGGGTCTACAACTTGTCCTCCTCTCCATAAACTAGGTCTCAACTAGGGGGATTCTAACCTTGGATCTCTCAATTTTCATGTATTTCACATTACTTCGATCACTAATTGAGCTGCCCAAGGGACTACTTTATTTCAAATTTAGTGAAACAATGTTAGGCCCCTATACAACTAGTGTAACCCCTTATTGTTATTAGTACAACCCACTTATTATATTGATGTACCCACGTAGTGCCCATATTGTTACTATTGTACCCCATAGAAGCCCACTATTGTTATTATTGTGCCCTTACATTATTATTGTTATGTCGGCTCTGATTATGTTATGACCCCTTAGACTCCTATATATAGAAAGGAGGTATTTTCATTTGTATCATCCAATAATTGTTCATTTATTTAATGTAAAGGAGGTTGCCCCCTCGAAGAGGCTGAATTCTAAAGCATTGATCTATCTTTTCTATCTTTTCTTGAGCTGGTTTCATAACATTTGGTATCAAAGTTTTGGATTCTAGGGTTTCGCTGCTCCAAACAAGTCATCGTGGAATTTTCACTATAACTTTTTTTTGCAATGTTTCAGAAGCTAAACGAAAAACCCATTTGAGAAGACATCGCACTGAATCTCGAGTCCAATTTCAGAGCTTTTTGCTCTATAGTTGCGGAGATATGATCTGAGGAAGTTGGTCTTTTTGTAGACTCCTGAATTACATTCCAAACATGTGACCTAGGAAAAATCGTCATAACTTTCTCTATGAGCATTGGATTGAAATTTCGTAAGAAGGTACAGAAAGAGGATGGTCTATAGTTTTCTTTTATATACCTTTTACAGTCAAAGGTCAAAACAGTGACTCATGGCACATCGTACAAGTTCACTCTACTGAACTAGTCTATAATCAGGTCACTATGGGAGATTTCGCATAACTCTTCCTTGGAGAATCCAATTTGAATCAAATTGGTGGCATTGGAAAGAGGACACAGAAGGCTACGGTAGTTCACAATTTCAGAACTTAAAGATCCAAAAGTACAGAGTTACAGTCGTTTCAAGATCGAGCTCCTAAAATCAAGAAAAAGCAAGATGAGGAAGTTTGATGGCAAGGTTCCGGTAAATTGGATACTTCAGATGGAGCAAATATTTTGATCTACATGGTGTACCACTGTTACAAAAGGTATGTATTGCATCTTCATATTTAGAACCAGATCAATTTTTACGGTATGAAGGGCTTTGTTCTCATAAACAACTTGTTACGTGGTCAATTTTCACAGAGGAAATGATAGCACATTAAGAGGATACAAAGAGCAACACCTTCTTTAGAGCAACACCACAACAATTGGAAAGAGTAAAATGGCTTTGTGACATATTGGAAAGAAAAATTATGGAAACCAGGAAGTATACCCCTCACAACTATAAATATGGAAGTGTTGTTTCTCTTAGCCTTCCACAACCTACAAGGGTTACACCACAAAAATTGGAAGAAAAAAGAGAAAAAGGGCTTTATTACAATTGTGATAGAAAATGCACTAAAGGTCATAAGTGTGCTGAGAAGAAATTATTTTACATAGATTATGAAGACGACGAAGAAAAGGATCAAGAAACATCAAAAGAAGAGGATATACGCCAGGACCCCACCCCAGAGAAAGAGGAAATGAATCAGACCATATCTTGTAAAGCATTGGCAAGAATTACCACTCCTCAAACTCTCAAGATAGAAGGACATATCAAGAAGAAAAAGGTGCAAGAAGTGAAAGATCACATCGAGAAAGAAGAAATGAATCCAACCATATCTTGTAATTCATTGGTCGAAATTACAACTCCTCAAACTATCAAGATAGAAGGACATATCAAGAAGAAAAATGTTCAAGAAGTGAAAGATCACATTGAGCATCAAGAAATGAATTGAGCCATATCTTGTAAAGGATTGGAAGAAATTACCACTCCTCAAACTCTAGAGATAGAAGGACATATCAAGAAGAAAAAGCCTCAAGCAGTGAAAGATCGCATCAAGCATCAACAACAAGTTCCCCAACTTTTAAAGGATAACGCCACTTCGGTGCAAAATCAAATGAAACAACAGGTAGATCAACATCATAGTGAAATTTTTTTTGATGTAGGGGTGACTGGGTATTTTTACTGCTACATATCAAGCAAGCTATTTATGAGAAGGAAATGTTGGCAAGACTACATGCACTTCAAAAATGGCGACCTTACCGAATGGGACAACTCTTCAAGGATGAGGATGTGGAAGCATTCTTTTGTGCTATTTCTATTATCCAACCAAATTGGATAAACGAAGCAAGGGATGAATGGAAGAAGGACGAAGAAGTATGGCCATTTATTCTAAAGTTGCAAAAGATCCTAATTCAAACAATATTGCTAGAAATTGAAGAGGAAGGAAAAATCATATTGGAACCTGGAGCAGTCACAGAAACAAGAACCCGATAGCTACGAAATCGTTCAATTTCAGAGTATCTCATCAAGTGGAAGAACTTACCAGCTAAAGATTCCACATGGGAGGACAAGAATTTTATAGGGAAGCATCAAGAACTACTCAAGCGTTGAGGACAACGCTTTTTGAAGGAGAGGGGCATGTTAGGCCCCTATACTACTAGTGTAACCCCTTATTGTTATTAGTACAACCCACTTATTATGTTGATGTACCCACGTAGTGCCCATATTGTTACTATTGTACCCCATAAAAGCCCACTATTGTTATTATTGTGCCCTTACATTATTATTGTTATGCCGACTCTAATTATGTTATGACCCCTTAGACTCCTATATATAGAAAGGAGGTATTTTCATTTATATCATCCAAGAATTGTTCATTTATGTAATGTAAAGGAGGTTTCCCCCTCGAAGAGGCTGAATTCTAAGGCGTTGATCTATCTTTTCTATCTTTTCTTGAGCTGGTTTCATAACAAACAACATATTTCAAGATTTAGTGAATTTATTTTTTTTAGTTTTGTGGATTTATTTAGAAGAAACAAAAAACAAAAATGATGGATGAAATTGTTTTTTTCCTCGAAAAAAAACTTTGTTTTATTAAAAAATTTTGTGAAAAAAATACATTTTTCATATGCACCTGTAGTGCATTCACTAGAATATGCTCGGATCCTACATGTGCCATAAAAGATGAAATTCCTAGGGTATGAAATACCTAAGCCACAAAATAGATGAATAAAAATTAGGGCACGTAGGCCCTTCAAGGAAAAAACCCCAAAGGGGCCTCAGACAAAGCCCAAAACAAGCAACAAAATCTTAAAAATAGCAATCGGGAAAGAATTTAACCCTCACCACAAAAATGACATTCATCAGGACACCCCAATAGATGTAAACTCAAAAGGCAGGGCACAAGCCACACTGTTAGCTCAAGATAGAGGTCTAGAAACATGCCATAGGCAAGAAAAAGGGTGCAAGGCTTGCATTCCATACCCTAGAGGGTCGTTGACATACTAGTCCAAAACCTAAAATGGGCCAGGGAGAGGCAATGACAAAGCCCTGAAAAGGAAGGGCAACAACCTCAAAGGCTAGACGATGAGTGCCACACTTGCACCAAAAATGGGTGTAAACACCGAGCAAAAAAGGAACATGGTCAAATTCCCACATCATATCATAGTGTCCACCAATAGCACAACCCCAGACACACTCTCTTATGAATCCAATAACAAAAACCATAACTGGGTGGCACAAAGAAACCTAAGTAGAAGACCCCAAAGCACAAAGCACCCATTACAATAGAGATCCCAATGACACACATGCCTCATGCACAACAGATATGGCAACCACATGATAACGATGTGAGCAACTCTAGCAAAAGTAAGCATCACCACCCTACCCACTGGTCCCTCAACTCCAAAATCTCCCATGATAAATGAAACTATAGACATACTTTTTTTTTATAAAAATATTTAAAAAAATGAAACAATTGATATACTTTTAATCTTCGAGTAATTAAAACAATAATTATAAGATTTTCGTAAAATTATAATATGATTTCATTCATTATATATACATTAAAATATATTTAATAAGATTTTCATAAAAAATAAATGATTTCATCATTAATAATATAAATTTACAATTATTAAATGTATTCAATTCATATATACGGTTATATTTAATAATTATTTAAAATGAGATAAATAAAATATGATTTTATCATGATAAATTTATATTTCATGAATTTTAATTTTAATTATCTATATTTTATTATAATTTTTAAAATATATTTTAAACAGTGAAAAATTGAGGTTTTTTTACTTTAAATATCTAGAAATATTATAAATTCGGACTTTATATACAATAACAATCTAGATAACTCATCTTCATGTTTTACAAGATATAAAAATTTCAAATTTTTACAAATTTTGACCTATATGCATTTAACTGAGAGAATTATTGACTCAACCTGCAACGAATTTTAATTGAGAGGAATATTTGGATCCAATGTTGGTTGAGAGGGATTGTCCAAGTTTGTTCAGGAGTCTTGAAGTTGTGCTTATTTCCTTAATAACTTTAAATCTTCATTTTGGGATCTTAGAGTCTGCAATTCATTCTCCATTAGTTGAACTTGATGCTTGTGGGAGATGGGAATCTCCATTGTAGTGGTCCAACTCAAAGACAATTGGGTTAGTTGTATTTGTAGATGTTGAATCCTGTTGCATTTCTTCAATCTCCTCATTCTGGGCTTGTGAATTGTCATAGATGTTGTTTCGGCATGACTTAGCCATTATGAAGGATATAGTCTAATTTTACAATTTGTGTGTTGGGTATTTATAGTAAGATGAAAGGGTAGAATGAGAAAAGCCCAAACATATAACAATTAACATACACAGACCGAAGAAGGAATCTCTATCTCTAAAAGGGAAGCCATAAGCACATGAGAGAGTGAAAACTTTTGAGAAACAATGAACTTTGGACAAGAGAATAATAAAAACCATGGACTTAACTATATCAATATTATTGGGTCAAAAATGTGTCATGATGAGCTACCATGGTGTCATCTTGCTACGATGGTTCATGTCTATCTTTAGAAGTGTGTAATCTGGCCATGCTCAGGAGTGGAGCTTTGCTAAGAGAAGGTGGAGCTATGAATGCATAATTAGCTAAAGTTCTCATTAAATTGCAATAAATCCACATGTTTAAACACATTCAAAATGCCACCATATGGGACTTTGTGGCTTGAGATTCAACCACGGTCAAAGGATGGGTGAATAGGAACCTCAACCATTAGTTAATAAAGTTCCAACCAGGTGTTGTATAGCCCCATTAACCAATAAGTAAACTCTTTTTTTAATTTGATGGACTTAGAATACTTTGATTTCCTAGATATTTTTGGGAGCCAAACTAATTCTCTTGAATATGTTCTTCATCAATCATCACTTGGAAGAGTTTGAAAATGTAGATTTCTGATAATTAGAGAGAAGTTACAATAATTGGTATATGTTGAAGATTTAATGCATTTTTCTACTTAATTTCTTGATATGCAATGTATATTTTAGCCAGGTTATTTAAGGCTCTATCAAACATCCAGGAATATACTAATTATTTTATTCCTCTCAGACCTAAAATGACCACTCATCTTGCCATTCCTAGATATTAATTATATATGAAGGGTTTTTGTTTTATATAATTGGATGATGAAAATACCTTATAATATTAAGCAAGTTAGCCAATCTCCTTAATTTAATATTGAGTTTTTATATATCTAAATGGCATAAGTGAGTTAATAATTTTAATTTTTAAAAAAATAGTGTAATAATAATTATAGATTAAAAAATATTAATTATACATAAATTAAAAATTAGATTAGGGAGTGAGTTAATATTGCAATAAATAAGTTTTCTTTTTGTTACATATTTAACAAGAATCAAAAAGTAATTTAACTATGAATAGAGTTTTATCATGATGCAAGGTTTATAAATGATAGAATAATGTCTATGAGATTTTGTTTAATTTTAAATCAATCTAGATCATACAAAATGATTAAAATTTAATTTTCTATATTTACTAAATTTCAACAATTAATTTTTTTTGGGTTAATTAGTAAACTTGCTTGACTTAATATCAAAAAAAAGTTTAAAGTTCTTATATGTCTAATTTGTATAAATAACTTTGGATCTATCAATTGCAAAAAGGATTAGTTCTCTCAAAGTGTAAACCTCTTTTTTGAGTACAAAACTTAGGAAAAGTTTCGTGCCCTCTTTAAACTAGTTAAATCTAAAATTAAAATGAATCTAAGCTAATTTAATTATATAAATTATAATATTATTTTTTTATGTATTTATTACAAAAATATTTTAATTAATAATGTATTATATATTTATTTAATTTATTTTTAATGTAATTCGATAATTTAAAATATTTAATATATTCTCAACTCTCTATTAAAAAATAAAAAAATACCTCCAAAGGCAAATAAATCAAAATTTTAAAATAAATAAATCAAGTAAATCATTCTTAAAAGAATACTAACAATGTCTATTACATTAACCATAAAAAAATCACATATATTTAAAACACGAAGCAAATTAAACAAAAACAAGTACACCTATACAAGTGTTCACGTGCACATTGGACTTATGATACTAAAATTATATAAATAATAAACTTGTCATTTTTTAGTCAATTAAGTTTAGTTGGAGCAGTTAGAAAGCATAAATTACTTTTTAAAACAAATAAATTAATAACATCTAACTCATAAAAATAAAATATATTCATTATCATTTTCATTATTATATTTGCAAATAATATCTATGTCGATTTACTCATTATCTCTTGGATTATTAATTTTGTCATTTTGTCGATGTGTTTTTGGGTGATTACACATCAATCTTTAATGGTCGGCCCAGGCAACTTCAAATGGTATCGCAACTCGTTAAGCTTAAGGATAAACATTTTTTTGGGTAAGTTTTGTCAAATGTTTTCCGAAAGAAGTTATATGGATAGCCGAACAAATTTTCCAAAATAAACACTGTGGGAGGTTAGAACTGCAACTAGAGGTGTCCAATAGAATCCATAATTACTATTGAGATATATGAACAAAAACTCTTAACCATGTTGGAGACAAAGTTACACATTATATACAAATTATATCTGTACATTAGTACTTTGAGAGTTTATATAGTTTAAGAAACAACATAGAGAAATATAAAACAATAAACCAAGCTTGTTAGTGGTATACCACTAAGGTGAAAATCATGGACATATAACTAGAATACCAAAAGCAAATTGAGTCAGTAGGAGACATGCCAAATTACATCTAGAATCATTAATTGAAAAGTAAAGGAAGTGTCATAGTGCTATGCCGAGAATTCATTGTGACGACGAGTATAAAACCAATAATAATCCGACAATTGAAATAAGTGTTGGTGGAAACAACAAATAATAAATCAGAAATGATGAGCGAAAAGAGGGGAGAGGAGTTTGTCAAAGGAGAGTTGCTAATAAGAGAATTAATAAATGTCGGAGCTTCTTGTTGCTCATCAGACTCCAAACTGGAATCGAGAGCCACAAACCTCTCAATCCTAGTTAGTCTGGCCAATATGTCATCCAAATGGTAGTGGATGTCTTATAGAATTCTCTTGAGCTCCTCTTGTCCTTCAAAAAGTTTATAATTGTCTACTTGTTTGTCACGAATCACCATATAGATCAAAGTATCCAATTATCTATGCAAAGAGATGGAGTGGAGAAAGTGAAGCCTACGCTTCCAGAATTTCCTTGGATTCAGAACCCACCTAAGGTTGTTGCCTCCTATCTCATAATAAAAAACATATAGATGGTAACCAAACTCCTTCTCTTCAAGATGGCGAATCTCGTTCCTTACTTCAGGAGGAATTGAGTCAAAGTGGTTTGCCACTAACTCTAAACCAAATAGGCGTTGTCAACGAGAGGAAGAGGAGTCGGGTGCATGACGATGAGAATTGGGCAATCTTTGGCACGAGACCATAACGAAATTAGAGAAGGGGTAAAGGGACAAATGATGTGAAATGAAAGGCACACAATTAGGTAGCTTTAATAACATTATATAATGAGTAGGTACCCACACGAAGAGGACTTCATCTAGTAAGAGAAGAAAAATGAGTTGGTTAAAAAATCAACTCGATTTTAACAGGAAAATAAAACATACCTCCCAGTAAACCACAAGCTATGAAATGCATAAACATTCAAAGCCCAACAACCTTAGACTACCTGTGAGTCTAGACACACAAATAACAATATCAAGACCAATTTGAGAAGGCGTCGGGGTACCAGAGTCCACAAACCAAAACTGGATAGTTGAAGAGATTCCAGCAGTATCATATACTTGAGACAATGAGGATGGTAATACGACAAATAGTTTGAAAAGGGGACTGATACCTGTATTATGGAGAACAAACATATAAAAAAAAAAAAAAAAAAAATTCAATAATGGGTTAATTCACAGAATTACAAAGGGGATACCAGAAATATTTCAGTTGAAAACATAAACAAAACCTGCAATATGAAGGATAGGAGTGAGGAGACGAACCTCCTGGTCACCCAAAAGAAACCCACCAACAGACCATCCAACATAACTCGAAATAGATCGACGCTCTAAGACCCCTTTTCACCAATATCAACTATATAACTAGGTCGTCGCCTTACAAGATTGCTCATGCATATATAATATGACACAAATGTGAGAGGGTTGAGTCATTGAAGGGAGAAATGAAGGTATGGAAAATTCATGGA
>APFE030741496.1:0-29366 GCA_000404065.3 Pinus taeda
TGGTATTGGATGCTTTGGCATGTATAAATATGTATTGTAACATTGAAAGGATAATAATGAAAAATCAAGCTGGTAGTCTCGGTTTTGAGATCCAGTGGGAAATCTCTGTGTATATGTGTTTTATGTGTTATACTCTCGCATTTTTAATTTTCCTGTGATTTAGAATTCGTATGCAGGTAATTTCTGTACGGGGTTAAAACCTACAACAGCTCTTTAGGCAGGATTCTCCTTGACATTATTTGCATGTGACCTCAGATTATATCTTCGTTGCTCATTAGTCTATAGAATAGCCTCTCTGTCCCATTCTTGACTGATTTGGTCCTACAATAGTGATTCTTCATATGTAGCTAATGTCAAAAAGGCAGCACTGCCTTTATCTTCCATGCAATGGATTTCATCCTCTTCTTCAAACTATTCCTCTTCCATGACTACATTTTGAAAAGGAGCTTTAACTTTCTGTTCTTCTTTTGGTTCTTTACCCCTCTGAATGATTTGCAACTGTTCATTTGCTCTTCTGGATGGGTTTGAGTTTCTTGGAGCAAATGTGTTCTGCCTTGTCTTTCCTGAGTTCTACTCAATCTTCAGCTTAGATATCTCGGTAGCCAATGACTCTATCATTCTAGACATTTTGTCTAATCTAGGCTCTGATGATGAAGAAAAGGAAGAAGAAGCCTCACCTCTCTGCCTCCTTTTGTCAGCATGACTTTTGAGTTTTTCTGTAGCCATAATATTAGATTCTACTTCGAGGGCTGCATCTAACATGTCAGCCAAAGTGGCACATCTTCTTTCTCTCAACAATAAGAATAAATCAGAGTCAAAAGCATTGGCATAGGTGAGTTTGGCTGAGGTGGGGGTTGGCTTTACTTCAGCTAGTATCTTACTACACATATGATTGAATATTTTATTAAAATCAGGCAAAGTTTCCCCATTTTCTCTCTTCAAGTTACCACACTCAGTATGGTAATATAGCAAGTCTTTTTTATCTCCCCAATGTTTCAAAAATACATCATCTAAGGCTTCAATATCAGCAATAGATCCAGGGGGCAATTCTCTGAACCACTTTCTAGCCTCTCCATCAAGTCTCTGGACAAAGACTCTCATCCACACATCATCTTCACTAATATCTAGGTTATCAACATAACTATAAAAAGATTCAAGGTGTTCTTCAGCTGTTACCCCCTATGTACCAGTGAATTTAGGCATATATTTTTGGTACTCTCCTGCAGGCATGGCATTCAAAGGAACAGGTAGAACTAGGGGTTCATACCTAGCTGGTATAATTCTTTCCATCTTCATAGGTGCTTGCTGGCCTGCCATCACTGGGGTATGGGGAAGGATACTTACAGATTGAGTACTATGAAGCAATGAAATGGATGACAAAGACAAAGGAATGTGATGGACTGTATGGGATGCTTTGTTTGGACTTAGATCCATCGGGGAACTAAATGAACAAGGAGATGTATGAATCTCTAAAGGAATTTTCTCACTAGCAATGCTAGGCTCTAATTCTTCAAATGATACATTCTTAACTATAGCCTCCTCTTGCAGAGATAAATAAGGTTTCTTAGGCTTACCTGATCCTGATGCACCTTTCTGTGAAGTTTTCTTCTGCTTAATGATCTTCTCAAGGTCAGGCACTGGGACAAGTGGTGATTTCTGAGGATTTCTTCGAGTATGCCTCACAAACTGAGCCAGGACTATAATGTGGAGTCACCAAAGGTTGGTATTCCTCCAATGGAGTCACTAGATAGATGATTACAACTAGAAATGTGCCCAAAATTTTTCTATCGTCAAAATCTGGAACTGTGTCGTCTCCCAGGGAAGTTGAGCTTCAATCTCGATCCCTGACAACGATGCCAGTTAACGTTATCACCCCAAGAAACTCTCCTAGGTTGTATCTCAGAGATGCTCGGGAACATTACAAACTCAACATGACGTTGGAAATGGATGAATGGAAGGACTGATTCTTGTTCAAGCCAGATAACCACTTCTACTATGCTTAACTCTAGACATGGGTGAACACCCCCAAACTACAAGGCTTTAGACCACCAATTACTCACAGTTTGAGGATTGGGTGGATACAAAGAATTCCGACCACTCCAGCAGATGCACAAGACCATGTGATGGCAGACTGCAACCAGTAAAAAGGTCTGCAAGTCTATTTTCTAATGCACAGATAGGATGACAACTCTCTGGCACTAAAAAAACAGAAACCTGCATAACACATTCAATGATACATACAATATTCTAACACAGAGGTGGGATGATAGCCCCTCAGATGCTAAATATCAAGAGCACATGAAACTACATAAAAGGCACAACCTAGAACAAAGAAGAAGTGGAAAGTGAGTAATTAACAACAAAAGAAGCTTGTATTAGCTGAAAATGAAGACTAGACGCTGCAAGTATCAAAGTAGTTACAGTCTCCAGAAGTTGAACCTTACATCAAAACAACGACCATCATCCCTGATTACATTGTGTTTTTGGGTATAATGGAGTTTGATTACAAAGATGTCTGCTGTTCTATGCGTGGAGAGGTCATGATGGACCACCAACTGCTTTAACTATCTGATGGAGTCTTTGGTACAGTCTGCTTGCTTCAGTGAGCAAAATTGATCTTCTTGGAGGCTCTGTTGTACTTCTTGAGCAGGTGGAGTGCAATATGGAAGACATTCTATAACTGATAAATTTGTTTAATTGCTCGAGGCTTGTCCTTCTCGTTCTTCAGCCATACTGCTCTTGAATGCAGTTGTTGAGGAGTAACTGCTCAGAGTACTGAACACTGGCCACCTTTGTCCTTCGGATGCATGGTACAGGTTAAGGACACGAAGACTGCATGGTGGGAGCATGAGCATGATGGGAACAGATATCATCCATTGGATCAAGTGAATGGGCGACAAAGATCTCTTGGTGGGAGAAATCGGGCAGAAGCGGGAACAAACAAACGTGAGTTATCGGATCACGCAGATGAACGATGGAGATCGGTTTGCAGAAGCTATCAAGAGATATGATAGTGGGATGAATGAGTGCCCTTAGATCTCATACGATCAGATCCAACGATGATCGAGGGTAGAAGATGCCCGAGGATTTAACAGCCAGGAAAAATGGTTTGAGCGGCGGGGGGTATTGATTGTACCGCGTGAGAGCCTATGGCGGTATTCGTACATAGTCGAGCGATCACAATCACCGTGCGACGCGTGGTGGATAGGACAAGGAAGAAACCTCTTTCCCCGCGAGCTATCATGTGGTCAACTTGCAAGAGCAGGAGGAGTGAATGACGCCCGATCATGTCAGAGATAATCGGACAGTGGAAGATCGACGCACGTGTTTTTTGTCGGATGCGGCCGGGGATCGTTAGATAAGGATGCAGCAAATCAACAGTTGCAATTGCGGTGGAGGGTTTACGAAGGCGTGCGAGTATATGACCGCGGGGTCACATGGTTATGGTGATATGGGACCTTACACTTAGTTCTTGGGGCTTTGAGATCAGAGGTTTATGCCAGGTAGGAAGAAAAAACGGAGGCAGCGGGGTGAAAGAGATGGAGGAAGATGACTGGTGCAAACTTGTATTTGCCCAAAATGTTGAAGTATGTAGAAGACCTAACAGGGCCCTAATAGTACCGATCTGTAAGTTGGGGTTGATGTGCCCAAATGGATTTGTAACAATTACCCCCTAAAGCATGAAGTTGTAAATATATATGTCGGGTGAAATGCTTTATCAAGAGGAGAGGAGGTTTCGAAACGGAAGGTGACCTGCATCAATTACAATACATATATCATGATAATTTGATCTTTCTCATGAACTAGCTGAGTGAAGGCATACCCATGCTCAGCTTATAAACTTTCATTACATGTACAAACATAGTCATCTATAGATATAGGCCCATGAATGGTTGACCATGAATGTAAGGCCATTGTACATTTGATTTAGTACTCCTGAAAATATCGCAACCCGGATGGATGAAACTAGATACGGGGTCTTCAATCTCATTCAATCTTTTTCTCAAGTACAAGTCTAACTATGTGAATAGATGTTATGAAGTCGAACATGGAAAGACATCATCTAATTACCAACCAATGATGTAAGCTATTAACAGACACGAGAGGGATCATCGAAAATGATAATGACCCTCAAGGTACCATAGTACATTTCGCATGGTGCGAATAAATGATTTGATGTTGAACACCATACAAAGTCTTTTGGTCGAAGGCCATTGATGTCAACCTATCGCCAAAAGTGAGAAACCTACCATTGATGTATGCAAGATTCAAGGTACTGAAGGGGTGTTTCTAAGTCAACTTCTTGGATGATGTGTTGATGTCGACAAGAAGCAACTTGTCGCAAGAGGGCCTTGATGTATCCCACATATATGATATACAAAGCGAGATAAATGATTTTGGAGATGAAGAAACAATTGACAACACAAGGTTCAGGAATGGTGGTCATGAAAATGAAGGTTTACGGTCTTGCAAAGGATGAAGTTTGAACTGAATGACTTCTCTTGAACATGTCAGCGACACTAAGATGAATTGGTAGCATTGACTCAAAACAAGGTAATAGATGGTGTGATAGACCAACGGTGTGATAACCATCAAGATGAATGACCCAACTCACATAGTCACGATGATGAGGTGAAAGTGTCGTGTTCAAGAGCGACTTGCTACCATAAAGTTTTCTTGGCTTTTTCCATTTTCCCCAATCATTGCTGACCAATACTTCTTTATTTTTTATCAAGCTTGAGGAGGATAACATATGCTTGTTGTATAATTTCACCCTTTGGGTGAATCCATCGCTATTTGATGCTTTAACGAGTCTAGCGAAGTTGAAACTTGGTCTTGTCTAAATGGACAAGTTTGTCACTATTTGATGTTATTAACGAGTTTAATGACAAATAAAACTCTATCCTTTTCATGTTTTAGGGAGTTTGAAAAGGGACAAAAAGAAAAATCCACAAGTTATTTTTTGTAAAGTAATCTCTCAAGTCTGAAAACGCGTAAAATAATACAAGAGAGATATCGTTTCCAATCCATTAACGAGCTGGAAAAGACAAGCGCTTGAGAATCTTTTCATATTTAGAGAGTCTGAAAAGAGCTTAAAGAGGACTCTATTTTGAGGAACGAGTGGTGTCTAGGATAGAAACTAGTTCCGATGATGCTGGAACTTCTCAAATCATGTTGATTTATGTGAAGAGGCTAGCTAATAAGACCACTCATTGCAACTGTTCCTCAAAAAGGGTAAAAAAACCAAGTGAAAGCGCATGATCGACTAAAGGGATGGTAGCGATGGGATGAAAACAATCAAGTTTCATCTGACAAAAAAGCTGATAGAATGGAAACTACAATGGTTAAAATGGAAATGGATTCATTTTTACACTAGCTTGAACCATAGGGAACTATGCTTGGATTCAGTTTCATGTTTACACAAGCTTGACACAAAAAACTATGCTTGGAATCAGTTTCATTTTTACACAAGCTTAAAACAAAAAACTATGTTTGAGATTGGTTTACATGCCCCCAACATGATGAAAGGGAGAGCCGCTTGTAACCAGATGGAAGTCGCTGTGGTGAAGCAGGACGGTTATCCAACACCCTTTTGGCTTCGTCCAAATAGGGACAAAGGTGAATGGGGTGATTACCTTCACATAACCTACAGGGAAACTTAACTTTACCGTTAGGTGCATGCCCCCTAAGCTTCATTACATTCACCTAAGTAGACTACTCGCAGCTATCAGGTGGATGGAATGAAGGTTCATTTACAAGATCAAGTGAAAGACTCAAATGTGATTTTATGACATCTACTCAAAGACTCGACTTGGAACTTGGGACCTTGTTTCATTTTTTAATGAGCTTGACACAAGACAAGGAAATTTGCTCATATTCCTTGGTTTCTTTTTTTAATGAGGTTGACACAGTAAAATAAATATCCTCATATTCTTTGTTTCATTTTTTAACAAGGTTGACACAAGACAAGGAACTCTCCTTGTATTCCTTGGTTTCATTTTTTAACGAGGTTGACACAAGACAAGGAACTTTCCTCGTAGACCCTTGTTTCAATTTTTAACGAGGTTGACACAAGACCAGGAACTATCCTCATTTCCCTTGGGTTCATTTTTTAACGAGGTTGAAACAAGACAAGGAACTATCCTCGTAGAACCTTGTTTCATTTTTTAACGAGGTTGACACAAGACCAGGAACTATCCTCATATTCCTTGTTTTCATTTTTGAACAAGGTTGACACAAGACTAAGAACTGTCCTTGTGGACCTGTTTCATTTTTTAATGAGGTTGACACAATAAAATAACTATCCTCATATCCTTGGTTTCATTTTTTAACGAGGTTGACACAAGAAAAGGAACTATCCTTGTACCTCTTTCATTTTTTAACGAGGTTGACATAGTAAAAGAACTATCCTCCATCTCCTTTGATCACAACTCATAAGAAGTCATGAAGGACAAATTTGGTTCCAATGCCCCTAGTACATGATGTACAACATCATTGAATTGATTGTCAGTTGATGTAGGTATGGAATGGGTTGCCACATAATTAACATGTGGCGGGGATGATGCCATTGGTACAAAAGGACCATTTAGGGAAGATGGTTTATTGGAAGCCATATTTGGACTAGGAAATGAAAGCTGGTCAATGGTGACAATTCTGCCTTCATGCGGGAAACAAATCACTCAAAAGAGTGTTGAAACAATAGCTCTCATGTCATAAACATAGTCGCGCCCAAGTAGTAACTTATAATCTAAAGGGCCTGGGACTATCATCACATTTAGATAAATGATTGTTCCTCCCAAAATAATAGGTAACTGAGGGAGGATCCCTAATGGTCGACTGGTTCCTCTGTTAAAAGCGAATAGATTCTGGGTAACAGGCACAAGCGGCGGCGAACTAAGAACTTGCCAAGAAGTTGAGGAAAGGATACTCACAGATGAACCTTCATCTATAATAGTGCCAGATACAATCATATTACAAACCTGTACTATGATTTGGAAAGGCACATAAGAAGGAAGATGAAATCTAGCCAGTGGATTCCAATCAAAGGAAGTGACCAGACTACTTGGAGGGGATATCATAAGAATGGAAGAATTAACCCCTTGAGTTACGAGAGCAGGAGGATTTTCCTCCTGCTTTGATGGAATAGGAGGATTGTCCCCAATCTCATTTGAATATGAAGAAACAAAAAGAACTTGAGTGGTATTGTATTCACTCTCTTCTAGAAGGATACGATTTATTGAAGGTGAAATCGGGTCAACTGTTACCTCAACCTATTGATTTGGGTTGGGTATAGGCTCATAGGATTCACTTTCAGAGAGAGTGGTTTCGACCGATAGTTAATTTTGGTCAGTCAATTCATCAACTAGTGAAGGATTTAGGGATAGTTTCCTGTACCCAGATGGAAGTCGCTATGGTGAAGCAGGACAATTATCCAACACTTTTTTGGCTTTATCCAGATAGGGACAAAGGTGAATGGGGTGATTCCCTTCACATAACCTACAGGGAAACTTAACTTTACCCTTGTTTCCATGAAATTTACTGCCACTAGTTGATGGTGTGTCACCAACATGATCTCTAAAAGTTGATGACACAGGATGAAGTGAATGGGAAGACCATTCTTCTAAGATCTGAGGAATATTAGAACAATTTTGAAGAATATGGTCTCTCGCACAAATTTTGCATGGATATCGAACTTTGTGAGGCTTAATGGATGGTTTCTCATCAGATGTTGCATTCAAAGCAATGGTTGCTTGGTTGCCCCTTTTCTGAATTTGCTTCTTCTTCCCTTTCTTCTTCTTCTTAAACACCTAGTTACAAGTACCAATACTTTCACCAAGCGAAGAGGAATAAGGGGAGGAAGAAACAAACGAGAAAGAAGGCAAAGGGTCAAATTTAGGATCAGCTAGAGGTTGATTTTGTCCAGTTGGAGGTGTAATAAATTGCGGAGAAATCATGACGTTTTGAACTAAGGAGGTTGAAAACAACCATACTAGCAAGCCAATGGTAAATCCCGGAAGGGACAATGTAGCCATATAAGGAGCACTAATATTTCCAAAAGGAGGAAAAGGACTAGGATTCCCATCAAAAGGAATTTCTTGATCGGTGGACTCCGGATTTGTCGCCATATGTTTCAACCTAAGATCAACTAAGGAGTGAGTGAGGAGGATGTTATCCACGGTCAATTAATTTTATTTTAATCAAAGTAACATAACAAAACAAAATAGGGATAATCTAGGCAAAAAGGTTTACCAAGCAACTGTGAATTGCAGAATACCTCCCGGAAAACTAAGAAGTACGGGTAGGAAATCTCCCCGAATGCTGTGTTCAGTGTATCATAGTGTACAAGGTGACTGACTCGGTTACCTAAGGATGGATAACAACCTAGAGTTGTCCTCCCATATATACCTGAAGGTACGTGGAGGCCCAGTCCATATAAGCGCTGTCTGATGCAAAACTGCACAGTGAGAGCATTCCCATATACTTTACGTATTGTAACAACTCCCTATATACTCGAAGGTATGTGGACGAGCTACGATATACTCACTTTCATGGAATGAGGTATCACGCTTGGGATGTATTGCAGACAAGTTAGCGACAACTGCTTTGTTTTACGACGCCAAAACATGTCTCTAGCCTAAACCTCTAAATGTTTTTCGTTAGGTGACAATGCTCCATTAGGTAAATTCAGATAAATTTTAAGTTGATATTCTCTAGAATTTTCCTTTCAAGGTTCACCACGTGATGTATGTTTGCAATTCCTAAAATGCAAGTAATATGAGAAACATTCTTTCCATTGAATTTAACGATGAAATTCCTAGCTACTAAGGATAGAGCAAACAAGTACTTTTTGATCAATCAATAGAGAGCACAAACTAGATGCAATTCCCTAAACCATTCCTTTCAAGCATTCACAAACTTTAATATGCATAATGCATGTTTTTCTTTTCAAATCCCTTAATGTTATGATGAACAAAAAGGAAATATGCACAATCGATCAAATATCCTTTTCATAAAAATGACGATTTTGCGACAATTTCTTTTCAGGGAAAGGAAGAATTTACGACACTTTCGATTTCAAAGAAATGAGGAATTACAACACTTTCAATGATAAGACAAACCATATGCACATATAAATCAATCGATTGTTTATGAATGAAGACTTTACGACAATTCAATATTCGAAGGAATAAACAACTTTACGACACTTTCTTTCGAACAAAGATCAATTGACCAAAAACTAACTTTGATTATAGACTGATAATGACAAAGAAAACATTAAAGAAACATTAATCAATCCAATCAAAGTAGGGCTGGCTAAGAATATGAAAATACTGTTTTCAGAGATAAGACATCATTGATATTCAACAAGCAAGCAATCGGAAGAATTTTGGAAAAAACACAATCCAAAGGTGGGAATTTAACTTAAGGTTGATTAGCGTAGGTCAAAGAGGGGCTCACTGTGTTGCAGAGCACTATCTCTCACTAAAGCTTGCGCTGATTTCAATGATTTCAAGATTGATCAGTGCAAGTCAAAGAGGGCCTATCTACATTGATCAACACGGGCCAAAGAGGGCCAAACTGCGTTGATTAAAATATTGCAAGCTTATTCATCGCAGGTCATAGAAGGCCTATCTGCGCTGCAGTGCACTGTCTCTAAGGCTTGCCTGCGCTGATTCTTGTGAGGCCACTCAAGAGTCATATAACCTCAAATTTTGACCAAAATTCAATGCAAAAGGATGTATTACAACAAGTAAAGCATGTCAAGGTGTCTAAGGAGGTGGATTAGCTACTAGGATGGATAATCGATTCCCAGTGGAGTCGCCAATTTGTTTTGGGAATATTTAGTGTTCTTTGACAAACGCCTAACCCTCTAGACTTCGTAGCATGTCTAGAAATAACAAACAAAGTAATCTCTACCTTTTATAATCAATAGATAAAACAAGAGAGAAGAGAAACCTACTTGTAGTTTTCGCTAGCTCCTTGTCTCCCTTGACTAATCTTATTACTCCTTTCCGTACTTAAGCCGCTTGGAAAGTACCTGCACAAACACAGAAAAAACCCACCAAGGCAAATGATAATGATCTATTGCTTATAAATAACATGGAATTGAGAACAGGATATACATATGAAAGCATTAACATATAACACAAGCATAAGGAAAAAGTTTTGAAAACTTTATTGATAAGAGGAAGGATTATAACCCATATGTGCTCGATCCAGTGACACTCTTCCAATTCCATTCCTCTTCACCTCATGACATGAAAGACATTTCAACACTAATACAATACTTGCAATCAATTCTAATCTCATATCACCAGCATCTCCTTACAACTCAATATTTTCCAGCCCCTAATCTCTTAGATGAGTGATCTTTATATAGGTGAGTGAAGGAGGTTATGCCATCAATGGTGATAATGAATGCCTTTCTAAATTTAGAAATCAGTTCCATGGAAGAAGGGATAGGGGATTGATGTTTCCTAATTCCTTTCCTCATCCAAATGTGAACTCAAAAGAGTAGGTGGCATTGAGAAACTTCTAGAGGCTTCCAATGGATAAGGAATCTTCAAACCTTCATGGAAGTTCTCTCAAATTTTCCTAGCGTAGGCCAAAGAGGGATCAAGTGCACTGTATAGCACCATGTCAGTGTATGGTTTGCATTGTAGCGCACCCTAATGAAGGCCTACCTACGCTGATCTTCGTAGAGGTACTTTTTGAATGTTTTCAGTGATGGAACTTCTTTGGAAGTGAGGCATTATGATGACTAACTTCTTTAGGGCATGTAACAACTGCACTAGGGGTTGATGGGCCCTAATAGTATCGATCTACAATTTGGGGTTGATGTGCCCAAATGGATTTGTAACACCGACTCTGAGTCAAAACCTGACAAGGGGAATGAGAAAATGAAGTAGATTATCGATGTGGAGCCCAACACCACCATTGCCACCACGAAGATCCAGAAGGAGGAACCCGAAGATCCAGAGGAGGAGGAGCATCTCTTCCACTCCCAGATGTGGGTAAAGGGCTCCCCACTATAGTTCATTGTTGACAACGGGAGCCAAAAGAACCTCATTTTGGAAGAGGTTGTGAAGCGGCTAGGCTTACCGACCAGTGACAACACATCCACAACTGTACACCATCCAGTGGCTTCACCAAGGATAGGATCTTTGTGTGAGCCAACAATGTCACCTTCCATACAACATCAAGCCCTTCAAGGATGAGGTATTGTGTGACATTGCTCCCCTTGAAGTTTGTGATGTATTATTAGGACAACCATACTTGTGGAAGTGACATGTTGTACATGAATCAAGGCCTTTTGTTGTTATTATTACTTTGTGAAATAAGTTGTACATGATACCGGAGGTAGAACCTCCTACCGCCATCTCTTTGGTTACTGCAAAACAATGCATTAAGCTCATTTCCAAAACCAGGAAATTTGTTTTCTTGATGATACACCCTCAAGGAAAGAAGAAGATGGTGGCCAAGACCTCCAGACAGGGCCCCTCCGCATGACAACTGTAGATGGAACAAGTCGTGGAGGAGTACGAGGACATCATCACCTCCCTCGCAGGGGTTCCTCTGCACTGTCAGGTCAAGCACTCCATCGATCTAACCCCAAGTGCGCCACTGCCCAATGGACCAATCTATTGGTGCTCCAATCTGGAGAACGATGAAATCAAGAGGAAAATTCAGGAGATGCTGCAGAGAGGTCACATCCATCCAAGTTCATCATCTCGTGGGAGCCCGATCGTGTTGGTACAGAAGAAGGATAGGACTTGGAGACTCTGTATTGACTATAAAGCACTGAACAAGATCATTGTCTGTAATAGGTACCCGATCCCACAGATTGATGACCTCCTGGACCAACTAAAGGGGAAAAATATTTCAGCAAGATTGATTTGAAGTCAGGATATCACCAGGTACCAATCGAACCCTCCGATGTGTGGAAGACTACCTTCAAAGCCAAGGAGGGCCTTTTCGAATGGTTGGTTATGCCTTTTGGATTGACGAATGCTCCTGCAACCTTCATGAGGCTAATGGATGACATCTTGCAAGAATTCACCAACTCATTTGTAGTGGTATACTTGGATCACATCCTGATATTTAGCCAGAGTTGGGAAGAGCACCTCCACCACATCCGATAGATTCTCCAAAAACTGCAACAACACAAGTTATGTGCCAATTTGGAGAAATGTACTTTTGGCATGACCCAGGTTCAGTATTTGGGATACATTAGCGATGAACAAGGGGTGCATGTGGATCCAGCCAAGATCCAAGCCATTTGGGATTGGCCATCTCGAACCACTCTAATAGAGCTATGCAGCTTTCTAAGTCTTGCCAAATTCTACTGCAGGTTCGTGTTGGTATTTTCTCATATCACTTGGCCCTTGAGTCAAGTCACCAAGGGAGGAGCGAAAGCAAAATTCTTTTGGTATGAATCTCAACAGATAAGGAAAACAACTTCATTGAGCACATCCAACATATTCGCTAGTAGGTCCATGACATTATGGAGAAATCAAATGCCAAGTACAAGCAACAACATGATCAACATCGGGTTCCACACAAGTTTCAGGTGGGCGACAAAGTCTGGTTGCATTTGCAAAAGGAACGCCTTATTGGAGCTTATCAGAAACTCAGACCACTCCGATATTGCCCTTACACCATTACCAAGGTTGTGGGAGATAATGCATTTGAGGTTAGCATTCCCCCATTCCTTGGCCTGCAGCTAGTGTTCAATGTGGATTGCCTTCGGCCATACTTTCCACCATTACTAGACACATCTGACATTATAGAACATCTCACACCCACAAAGTTAAATCCATATTGCATGGAACAAGTTGCAACTAATCAGATCATGGACACATAGATCAAGCACACTTGCCAGCAGAATATCCAACTATATCAAGTTGTCAAAGCAGGCCAACACCTTCGCCAGGGCAAGTGGCTCCCCAGGGACCAAGTTCAGCAGAAGTTTCCTCATCTCATGAAGGAAGTCAACGCAATGGGGACCATTGCTTCCTAAGGTGAAAGGAATGATCTAGGTGGATATTGGTGGCCACCTGTCAAGTCCACTTGGACCCCCACCATTATTTCTTTCAGCTTTTCAGTTTCCTTAATTGTAGCACAATTTACTATTTTTAAGAGTTTTTCGGGTTGTGAACTTCCAGAGCTGTTTTGAGGCCCTAAATGACATTTTTTTGGGAAAATTGGGAGCAACATGGGTCTATGGACTGATGTTTCTCTTCTCAAAGTTGTAATTCTTGGATAGATCTTTCTAACGAGATATTGTGCGCGTCAAACGGAGATCGTATGCCAAAGTTACGACCCTGGGAAGTTGATGTACCAATTTACCCAAGCAGGGCCCATTGTTTGGCATTTCATCTTCTAGGGTTAGGTTTTTTGATGTTTAGGGTTTTCCATTGTTTCTCAACAATAAATAGGCCTTCGAGCCTCATTGTAACATAGTTCAGAGTCATGTAGCCACCACATCTCTTCTCAGAGATAAGCTACTATCGCCCTAGCTAGTTTATTTCCATTGTTGTTTGTAAGCATGTTTCAGTGTTTAACATTAATGAAATGAAGTCTTATTTCCACTGCTTCTTTGTGTTTATGGTTATCTCTGTAATTTGTTGCGTTCCTATTTAAATCCAGATCAATCTCCCATAATGGGATTTTTTCTTTCTTTATAATTCAATCTCAAAGTAAGGGGAAGATTGTGGCCACATCCATGGCCTTTAGGAAGGGTTCCTCGACGTAGCAGAAGTAGATGGTTAAGATCATGGAAGAATACAAAGACATCTTCTCCTCACCCACAAGGGTACCCTTGCATGGTCAGGTCATGCATTTGATTGATCTGACTCGAGCACCTCTACCCAATGGGCCGATAAATCATCACTCTGTTTTAGAAAATGAAGAGATCAAGCACAAAATCTAGGAGTTGTTGCAAAAAGGGCACATCTAACCAAGTTCCTCACCTTGTGGAAGCCCGATTGTTATTTTATGGAAGAAGAGTGGGACCTAAAGGCTCTGCATTGATTATCGGGCATTAAACAAAATCACTGTCAAGAATAGGTGTCCAATCCCATCGATTAATGACCTTATGGACCAACTCAAGTGGGCTAAGTATTTCAACAAGATCGATTTGAAGTCTAGCTATCACTAGGTTCCAATAGAGCCCATAGATGTATGGAAGACTGCCTTCAAATCCAAGGAAGGCCTTTTTGAATGATTGGTTATGCCCTTCGGGTTGTGTTGAGGTGAAAACTCAACGCCACCAAATAATGGGGACCCTTTCAATAAATTTTTGGCTAGATCGCCTTTTAATATTTTTTATTTAGTTATGTGTCCTACTATTTTACTAGATTTTTATTTTCTTTGGATTTCTATTTTGATTACTTCACTGAGTTATACTTTTCGCAATCTTTCTATTGGTTCTCATTTCATCTCATTTGATTACCTGATTTGCAAATGACACTTCACCAAAGTTTGATGATTTTTTCCGTGAGGGCTAAAAAATGTCCAAAATTTGTAGTAGTTTAGTTTTTGTAAACTAATTGTAAATATAGATTTTTAGTTAATTTTTACTAATTAATTTATTTTTCATTAATGGCCCTACAAAATTGCCACAACTAAATTGTAGAACAATCAAAATTATGGTGTTCTCGGATTTTGAAATCGATATTAAATCCCAATTTAAAAAAAATTATGAGATCTAAAATCTCAAAATTTCAAAATAGTTGTAGTTCTTTTGTCGAATGTTTAAATTGTAAAATGGTTATAGTTTATGGGCAAGTCCCACTCCATGTGTTCCTCCTCTCCCCTTCACACCATACCTTACTCCTTCTCGTTAATTCCCTCATCCATCAAAACTCGGCATTTTGGAAACCTCAAAACTTTTTATAATATCGGGCTAATATTTTATCGTAACCTCCATTTTAAAAAATAACCTGATATTTATCAGAAGAATTTCGTGACAAATGTCTTTTTATATGTGATTTACGTCGAAATTCTTCTAATAACTATGATGGATCACAGAAGCCTCAATTCTATAACCTGATATTATTAAACCCCGATACATACATTGACATATTTTCGGCACATGTTTTATTTTGCGCATTTTATATTGCATTAATCGGAAACGCTACACATTTAAGCATCAGAGCTTACTTTAAAATATAACCTTCGGGATTCATGATTCTGCCTCGACCGATAAGAAACTAGACTTCCGATGTATCGTTCACCAATTACCTTTGTTTACCTCCGATAGGCTTGGTTATGTGTTTTCAATTACTTTCAATTACTTTGCTTAAGGCTTATATTTGTTTCACATAGAGTTTTATTAACAGGGTAAGGGTTGGTTTCATTTTTTTAAGGAAATTTTGTTATAATATTATTATAATGTTAATAATATATGGTTTAATAATTGATTTTAAATTAAATTTTAAATATTAATATATATATATATATATATATATATATATATATTTATTTATTTATATATAATTTAATTGATTACATTTTTTAATTAGTTTAATTTATGATTTTAAAGGAAAGGTATATAATTAATTTAATAATTGCAATTAATTAAAAATTAATTAATTTTAATTTATGATTTAAAATGAAATGCATATTATCAATTTAATTAAAAATTAATTGATTTTATCTATATATGTAATTAGAATTATATTTTTAATTAATTCTGGTTCACGCAATATTTTTTCTAGAATTTTGGCAATTTTGATACTTCAATTTTGGAAGCTCACAAGTTGAGTTTTACTTGACCAAATGAGGCCCAATACTTCTCGTTAGATAGATAAAATCATAGAGAATACCAGTGAGGTGATTTTAAGACCGGATTCGGTCATTAAATGAGTCTAAAATGTTGTAGAAAATTAAGCTTTGAATTTGTAACAAAATTTATTTTTTTTGAGTATAATTTTTGCATTTTCATTTTCTCAAAGCCTTTGTTGATTGTAGATCCATTTGATTATGTTTTATTTGACCAATAATATATTTACAAGGATCAATGTATATCAAAAATTTATTTTTTATTTAATTAAAATTTGATTGGATATGTTTGTTTTCCAGATTTGGTGTTTTTCACTTACATTTTAATTTAATTTTGATTGGTTTTTGGTAGGAGAATGATTGAGGAGATGAGGAAGAGAAGGTCTGGATCAATGGAATTAATCTAACAAGAGTGAAAAAATAATTGAAGCCAATCCAATTTGTTGGAGAAAATTCATTCTCCAAACAACTCTCTCATTTTAATTTTAATTTGTAATTATAAATAGGGCTTTTAGAGAATGCTTGGGGGGCTTCTCTTCTTTGCAATTATGTAATTATTAAAGAACTTGTAACACCCTCCTCCCACATGTACCCAAGAAATCGACCATCTGGGGTAAACATTAGACAAGAAGCCACTATGATATGCTTCAATCTCCTAAGTCACGTTAAGGAAGTGGAACCAACAGAAACATGCCATACAAACATTCAACATCAACATTAGGACCCTCAGGAACTAATCCAACCATTCTACCAACCAGCCCTGAGTCCCACTCAAATCTTGGACCACTTGACCACTGTACGCTCTAATGCTATGGGCATTCCAACGTCGAGGGACCTCTGGATGCTCTCACAGGCCTGCAAGCTAGCGTTGAGGGACTATTTTTCTCAGTGTTGTGCTAGTGTCCTTGGAATTTAAGCCACTTTTCAGGCCCAGAGCCTAGGTCACTGCCAAGAATTGAATGAAATCTTCAAAACTGTAAAATAACATATAATTGACAGTACAAATGCAATCACTTGAATAATACCTTGAATGGACCCCTACTAGGCATGACAGGAATTTCATCAAACATATCACAAATATGTAATCTACAGGTGTAAATAAGATATCTAAGAATAGGAGTCTCATACTTAGCTCAGAATCGCTAAGAAACATCGATTCCTCAACACATCAACTTCCATTTTATCCATCAGGTCATAGATACATTGTTCATTCATTTACAAGTAAAAACATGATGAGATCCATACATAGCTACTATCATAGAACACATACATAACCAACATAATAGAAAAAGAAATACCGATGAAATCACAATCATATGATCCACATATAAACAAATATAATACCCATAGAAATACAAGTAGAAATAACCTCATATTGATGATGCAAAATCCAAACCCGAGATGGGATTTCCATGTTCCACCCGACCGTAGAATGGCTAAGCCAAATCTCTCTTCATCCATTCACCTTCATGCCATATTCCAAGCATGAATGTGGGATCTCATAGGACACATCACTCCAAAACCATCTAGGGCTTCCAAAGGCCAACCACCTCAACCCATCAAACAATGATTCGACCTTATAGTCAGACATTAAAAAACCATCATTAGATTGGTCTCTATCCAAGCCTTCTAGGGCTCCAGAGTGTTTGTTCCAACCAAGGCTCTAAGACTAGTAAATCAACCCACAACTTTCACTGGGCTCTAGAGTGATTATCTAACTAAGGCTCTTAGACTAGTAACTCAATCCACCAAGGGCTCTAGAGCTTTTGTCTAACCAAGGCTATGGGACTAGTAACTCAACCAAAGCTATTATAGGGTTCTAGAGCATTTGTCCAACCAAGGCACCAGGAACTAGTACCTCAACCCAAGCTAAGGAAACATGATAACCAACGAATTGTTTTTAATGAAATAAACCCTCAATCTCCATGGCTATCTAGGAAATGGAAAGGCTAGGAAATCCACTGTTAATCCTAGCCATCCTCCATTCTAATGATAGATCACAACCAACAAACCACATGCATATGCCATGCATGCCAAAACTAGTGAGGAAAACATACATGCAATGTGGTACCTGCAAGAAAAATATGTTGTAGCTGCTGATGCCGATGTCCTCTTGCGCTTTCCTACTATTCATTTTCCTTCTTTCTCCAAAAATCAAAGTATGCCACACCCTCAAAGAGTGCTCCAAGAAAAATCTAAGTATCCAAGAGTATGAGAGAAAGAGAATAATGAGAGAGATATAAAACCAACTGACAAAAGGTTACCAACTGATCCTCTAAAGCCTTTTTATGAATGAGGTCTCTATTTGCTTCATTTCACATTATTTTACGTTAATTTCCTTCTCACATGCAACCTTTGACCTTTCACCTCCCTTTTCTCATAATTTCCATTATTTTCATAAATAAATGTACCAAAAATTGCATTTTTCCTTTCCAAAGACTTATCCATTCCCTTTGCCAATTTCCTTAGCCATTAATAACCAAATGAACACACACACTAGGATTTATTGCCCAACATTCAACTTGGAATATGTGTCCCATGAACTGTGGTTATTATTTTTCCTTTATCAACTTTTATTATGTGGAATTTTCACCAGGGATGTTAGAGAAGCCTCCCCTTGGAGGAACACCATCCTTGGTGTTCAACAATAGCTATAACCACAAAAATTTTGTAAGAAAAATATACTGTCAATGGAGATTTATAACTTAGCTCATTGCAATATTTACAATGATCAAATTGTCAAGAAGTAAACCAACATGAAAACATAACAATGTAACATCATAATGACATAACACCCATATCACTTATTGGAGCTTTATAACGTAGCTCACAGTGGTATTTAAATTCATATACATATGTACATATAACAACATCACCAAATCATATACCAAAACATATACCGAGACATATACCAAAACACCGCACCAATACCGCTTTGTCTTAATCGGAAAACAAGGAAGGATGCATAGCCCACATCTAATCTGCCATCTCCCATGTAGCTTCATCGGACTCAAATTTCTTCCATTGCACCTTAACTTGCTCGATTGCTTGGTTCCAGAGAATGAGCACATTTTGAAATATACACTGATGTTTTGGCTGGAATTCTCCATCTAGTTCGACCTGCAATACATACCAGTCAATCACATGATCAACATCTTTAACATACTTCTTAAGAAATTAAAAATGGAAAAAATCATGGATTTTCACTATCGAAGGTAGTGCAAGTCGATAGGCTACTAACCGAATCCTCTCAATGATATTGAAGGGTCCACAAAACCATGGTGCCAGCTTGGCACATGATCCAATCTATAAGGATCTCTTCTTTGATTTGATGCACAAGTACACTTGTTCCCCAACTTGTAACTCCTTGAACAACCTATTCCAATCTGCATAACTCTTCTACCTATCCTATGCTTCCTTTAGATTCTTCTTTATAACTTGCATCTCCTGTTCCATGTCTTCCAACATGTCTGGTCCAATCAACACCTTGTTAACTAGATCACATCAACTGATAAGAGTATTGCAACTCTTCCCATACAATGCATCAAACAAACTCATCCTCAAAGTTTCCTCATACCCACTTTTGTAAGTGAACTATACCAGTGGAAAGTACCCTTCCCACTTTCATTGTTGATGTATCACATACATCCTCAATGTCTCCTAGAATATCCTATTGACCCTCTCTGTGTGTCCATCTGTCTGTGGATGATAAGTTGTACTGAAGGCCAAATTTGTGCCCAAACCTGCAAATAACTCCTTCCAAAACTTGGAAGTGAACTTCATATCTCTGTCTAACAAAATCTTCTTCGGAACACCATGCAATCTAATGACATCTATGATGAATACTTATGCTCCATAACTAGATGAGAATGTAGACTTCACTGGAATGAAATGTACAACATTTGTCAACCTGTCCACAATAACCATGATGGAATCATGTTGTCTCACTATCCTTGGCAAACCTGTGATGAAGTCCATAGAAATGACCTCCAATTTCCCTTCTGGAATTGAAATAAGTTGTAGCACTCCACCTGGATGCTTGCACTTCTCCTTCACACGCTTATAATCAAAACACCTAGCCACAAAATCTGCTACATCCCTCTTCAAGTTTGGCCAATAATAAAATCTCTTCACTCCAGTTAGTGTCTTGTGATAACTTGGGTGACCCGAGTATGGTTTCGTATGAAACTCTCTCATGATCACCTTCTTGAGTTCACTACTATCTGACACATATATCCCATCTCTGAACCTAACCAATTCATCTAATGTAAGGAAATAGTCCACATCCTATGCACCTGCACCTGTACCTGTACCACTACCTATACCATTACTTGTACCATTACCTATACCTGTACCTATACCTATTGTATCACTTGTACCTATACCTGAACTCTGCTGCAACCTATGCATAATATTCATATATCTAACATCCTGTTAACCTGCCTACAAGATCCTATCATGTAAGTCTGTCCCATAGGATCTCATAACTGCTAAGTGATTTACCTGTATCCACCTGCTAAGAGAATATGCTACTCTGTTCTCTTTGCCTCTGATGTACTTGATCTCAAAATCAAACTCACTGATCATAGCCAACAATCGAGTCTGCCTACCATTCAGATTCGGTTGGTCAAACAGATACTGCAAACCACTGTGATCACTCATCAATGCAAATCTCCTTCCCAGAAGATAGTGTCTACACATATTCAACGCATGTATGATTGTTGCCAGCTTAAGATCATGTGCGAGGTAGTTTTGCTCGTGCTCATTCAGTTTTCGTAACTCATAACATACCACCTGTCCATCCCGCATAAGGACTTGGAGAAGTACTTTCTTGCAAGCATTTGTGCATACTACAAACTCTTTGTCCAGATCTACAATCTTTAACATTGGTGCATGTGTCAATAACTGGTTAAGCTGCTCAAAACTAACCTCACACTCCTATGTCCATTCAAAATTCTTACCTTTCCTCTGTAATGATGTAATATGATAAACAATTTGTGATAATTTCCTAATGAACCTCCTATAATAACTTGTCAACCCCATGAAACATCTCACCACATCTATATTCTTAGAAGCTACCCACTCCATGATGGCCCTTATCTTTTTTGGATCTACTGCAATGCCCTCCTTGGAGACAACATGCCCCAAGTAACATACCTCAGTCTGAAAAAGACTACACTTGTTGAGCTTATCATACAACTGATGCTCTCTCAACAACCTCAATACTGTTGCTAAATTCTTGGCATGCTCTTCCTCATTTTTAGAATATACCAATATGTCATCAATGAACATGATATCAAACTTATCCAAATACAGATGAAACACACTATTCATTAAGCACATAAATGTAGCTGGAGTATTAGTCAAACCGAATGGAACTACAACAAACTCATAATGACCATACTTGGTCTAAAAGGCTGTCTTGTAAATGTCGTCCTCTTTGATGTGTACCAGATGATATTCAAATCTCAAATAAATCTTTGAAAACACTTCTGCTCCCTTCAACTGATCAAACAAGTCATCAATCGTTGGCAACATATACCTGTTCTTGATGGCCACTTTGTTCAACTACCTGTAGTCAATGCATAATCTAAGAGTACCATCTTTCTTCTTCACAAATAATACTGGTGTGCCCCATCGTGATACACTTGGCCTAATGCATCCCTTGTCCAACATTTCCTTCAACTGTACATAGTTTCAACTCTACCAACTCAGCTTTACTCACCTTCTAAGGTTCTTTTGATGCTGGAGCTGCCCCTGGCACCAAATCAGTAGAAAAGTCTACCTCCCTGTGAGGTAGAAAATCTATAATGTCCTAAGGAAATACATCCTAAAACTGTTGTAGAACTAGGTACCTTTTCAACACATATGCATCCTCAACTTCCTTACGTTTGTCATTAGAAATGTGCACTGTGAATAACATACACCCTTTCCTGTGACTATGCTTTGCCTGCA
Source organism: Pinus taeda (assembly GCA_000404065.3). Taxonomy (NCBI): domain Eukaryota; kingdom Viridiplantae; phylum Streptophyta; class Pinopsida; order Pinales; family Pinaceae; genus Pinus; species Pinus taeda. The sequence continues at coordinate 21,742 of APFE030741496.1, forward strand.
TAGTTGTTAGCATCCAAACTGATGTGGCTTTCTTCTTTCCCTGTATGACTCTGAGTTCTCCATTTTCATCCAAGCACTCAATGTCCTTATCATAACAATCCACCTTGGTCCTATGAAGGTACAACCAATCCATTCCCAACAACATATTGAATGATCCAAACGATAATACATTCAAATGTGCTACGATAGGAATACCATTCAAATCAAATGCACAAGCTCTTACCCAATGATGAACTCATTTCTTTGTACGCGTAGACAACTGTACTAACCAAGATTTTGCATGCAATTCCTTATTCAAACAACACTTATCCACCAAGTAAGGACTAAGATAGCTATAATTAGATCCAGGGTCAATCAAAATAGAAATAACTTGATCACAAAGCTTACCTTCCATCTCAATGATAGATTCTTGATGGTCTGCTTGTTTGTTATGCAATGCAACATAAATATGAGGAACGGTCTTACCAACATCCCCAATAGTCTGTGTGTCCTGTGCACTATATATCTAAGGCCTGCCACCGTGATATTGTGGACAATCCCTCCTGCGGTGATATCCTCCACAAGTCCAACACTACACGAGCTTCTTATTATTCTCCTCAGATCAATGTCCCTGTCCTCTATCTGATGCATTTAACCTATTAGGTGGTGCAACATTCTCTTTATTACCCGAATCTTGTGGTCTTACTCACTTCTTGTCCCATTTTACCTTGTTCTTTGCATTACCTTTCTAGTTTGGCTTAGTCTCAGACTTGCACTTTGATTGTTCATAGAAATGCTTTAGCTTTTAGATGGCATCCTCCAATAATCTAGGCTCATTGAACTCAATTTTATCCTTGAATTCCATTGGCAACCCACTAGTGAATCTATGAATCTCGATCTTCTCCTCCTTGAGGTAAGTCACATACCTCAATAATTCCAAGAACTTGATACTGTACTCATCATCTATCATATATCCTATCCGAAGATCATAGAATTCCTTTTCCCTATCATCAAAATACCTCTATGATAGGTACTTCCTTTTGAATATTCGATCAAACTCATTGTTAGGCGCAACCCAAATTGGCATAGATTTTGGCAAAGAATCCACATTTTGTGGGGTAGAGCGCAAAGCTAACCACACAGCCGAGAAACAGAGTGTAGTTTGAGGAATTAAATATACCACACGGTGTAAGGGTTGAAGCCCCTCCTTTTTGTAAAAGTGCATGATTTTGTCGAGGATCAATGGGTTTTGGGACCATAGTTCCTTGTTTTAGGGAATCCATGGTATTTGGACCATGATATTTTGATGATGTAACCCTTTGATGTAATAGTATATATAGGGTAAAATAATAAGAAGAGAATCATCTATCTTTTAGATCCAGATCATTGTTATTGTTGTATTATTGTGATTTGTAATTTGGTAGAGAAGGTGAGGCTCTGCAACTGAGTGCAGAGAGGCTTGAGTCTGCAGTTGAGTGCGCAAACAATGTGCAACTTAGTGCGCATGCCAAGAACTGTTTTTTGTTCAAAGATTTATTATATTAGTAGCCATTCTTGTGGACATATCTCTATAATGAGGTGAACCATGGTAAATTGGTGTTTGATGTGTATATTTGCTTATTATCTGTTGTAGAGTAGAATTTATTACAGTTGCATTTTGTTTTAGCACAATGATGGTATTATATGGCATATTTAAGTAGGTAATATAATGTGTCAAAGTGATTTATAGGTACTGAGAATAAGATAACATAATAATAACACATCTCCTAATTTTTCAAGGCTACAAAACCTGGTTTTGCATCCTCCCATAGTCACTTCGAGTGAGACAACGATCTGCGTGCATGTCATTGCCGAAAAGGCCAGTGATTGAGGGTTTTGTTGGTGCGTAGTATAGATCGAACCTGGGTTAGCCAAAACCAAGCCAACAAATGGTTTCATTGTCGAGATTGGGATTTGTTTGAAGGATATGTAGATATGGTACCTGTCGAAGAAGGAGATTCAAGAATGGATAGAACTAAAAGAGAGAGAATTTGCGTATCAAGGAAATAAAAACCATCGTTTAACACCTGAATCTTAGTCACATAAGTATAATTTTGCAGATCAATACAAAATTTTCTTTGCTTCATTTCCTATCGACTTGTACAAGTGGATATCAAGGTTGACCAAAAGGAATAACTATTTTAAAGGTGAAGAATCTATGGTGTGGACTCTTGAATTGATACAACGACTCAAGACAACTGACAATAGGATTTCAAGGGATGTCGATTTCTAGATTGATAGCATCTTGGGAGGATTCATTACTGAGTTCATTTTAGACTCGATTGTGTCCTACAATGAAGAAGTACGATGATTGTTCAAAGGATGATGATGTGAGTATTTAAAATCTATGAAACTTTGGATTAAGATGCTTGTGTGTGAAAAGGGAGTTTTACAGATGAAATTAGATTGCTAGTTTACTTATGTTTGGAAGAAGATCTGAGCAAGAGATCAGATTAACTTGAAGTGGAAAGAGATATAGAGTAGATACCAAAAAGAGATCTCATGGAAAAGATCCGAATACCTTTATAGAGACTTATTATAGTCCTCTTTTGAGTGAATCTAAAAGTGAAAAATAAGAAAGCCACCCTAATAACCCCTTGGTAGCTTCACACTATTCACCCTTCTAGCCTGAGAGTTTCATAGAAGCTAGAATCCAGTAATAGTCAGGGTGTTGTTTACTTCCCCCCTCCCCCTCCCCCCCCGAACCCCCCTAATCCGCTCCCCCTCCCTTTTCCCCTCCCGCTCCCGCTCCCCCTCTAAGAAGGAGTATGGTTGATGATATTAAGCTACCTATTTTTAAAGGAACTAGATTGGAGGATCAATAACAATTTTGATTTTATGCGAAGCTGTATGGACAACAAAGATGATCAATGATGAGAATATAAAGAAAGCACATCTTGTTAGGATGTTTCAAGATAGAGCATTGACATGGTATATGAAGTATTCAAATAATCAGAATATAACATTTGTAGATATTAAAAAAACACTGATAAGAGAGTTAAAGAAACTGAAGTCTGAGTCATATTGCATCACCAAGTTGAAAGAGATGAAACATAAACATAATGAGTCTCTTTAGGATTTTGATCGGAGATTTAAGGTTTTATTGGATCAACTAAGCCTTGATATAGCTTCGCAGCAACATCAAGAATGGTTTAAGTTGCACTACTACCACATAACATATATTTCATTAAATTTGGAATTAAACAATGGATCTAGGATTTCAAAATAACCAAAAAGCTCAATTTTAGTGATGTTCTTGGAACAAAAAATTTCCAATTTTAATGAAATATGTGTTACATATCATATTTCCATTGACACAACAAAAGATAGAAAGTCAAGTCGAAGCTCTATAGATTGTGATGAAATTGGAAGCTTCGCCTATAGGAAATAATAATGTAGGCATGAAACAGATTCAAAGTTAGCTGGGGAGCCTAACCCTGTAGATACAAGACATCAAGAAAAGAAAAGAAGTTAGAGAAGAAGTATGGTGTATGAAGTGTAGATCGAAGAGCCATTCTAAAGAACAATGCCCTATCTTCAATAATTACATGGCTAGTGGGGCACCTAATCCCTTGAATGGAGGATCTAGTCTATGATGTGAAATATGTAAGACTAGAGGCCAACATCTCTCATAATATTGTTACTTGTGACAAAAATATGTATAGACTCTGAGGAACCTATATTGAAATTTTTTTAAATCAGTAGGACATGATAAGAATAATTGTCAAGCTTACGAATTAATGATGAAGCCCTGTGCTGACACTTATAGAATGAAAAAAGAAGAGCATGGACAAGAGGAAAATGGACAATGCAGTGGTCAAGGATGTCACCAAGGAATAGGTTGAGGTGGTGGAGTTGGTCGAGGATGTGGACATATCATTTTCTATAACTGAGGCCATCCAGGTCATTTTGCAAGAGGCTATCAGAACCCCACAACGACATGTAAGTACAGTAAATCATTTAACCATGTAATTGAAGAATGTCCTATAATTATGGAAAATATGCAATAAAAAAGAAAACACAACTGGCATAGAATATTAAAATGATGACTACTGAAAGAAGGACCAACGAACCTCGAATTAGTGTTGTCACTAGAAGTGGAGCGGCGGCCGATAGTGATAACATGGATGAAAAGAAAGAATATGAAAGTGCATGGGATAGAAAGACTACTGAGAAAGTTCTTGTTTTCGATATTCAGAAGGAAAAATAAGTATTTATGGAAGCAAAGCAAATTTTTATGGATGTTGGAGTTTCGACCTTTAGTGCACAAGCAAACCCCAATCATAAAAGTAACTGTGACTTGTCATAATCTTCGACACAAGATCAAGCTCCAACACAAGATTTGGATTCAACAAATCAAATAGGTATTTTAAAGTATTTTCTATAGACTTGTATGAAATTATTAAGAGATCAAAACACTGTAGAAGGGCTTTAGGAGTTGATAGATTCTTGTGCATGGAAAGAAACACCAGGAAGTGAAACGTGTGCAGTTAATAATTTTCATCAATAAAAGAGAACCAAAAGAGAAATGAGGCTTAATGCACAAATAGGAGAGTATAAGATGGATCAAATTATTTTGGATCTAGGATCTGATGCTAATGCATTAACGAAGCAAACATGGGAATTAATGGGTAAGTTGAAGCAACAATTTCACCTATCCAGTTAAGGATGGAAAATCAACAAAAGATCTTCCCTCTGGGAAGAATGCCAAGTGTTACAGTGGCTATTGAAGGAGTTCACACTACCAATGATTTTGAAATAATAGAGATCACCGATGATAGTAACCCTTTTCCTGCATTTATTGGAATTGACTGGGCATTTGACAATATGTTCGTAACTAATCTGAAGAAGAGACATGTGATATTTGAAGGAAATAATATGAGAGTAATTATTCCCTTAGATCCATCAGAAGGAGTAAGATATATAGAACTAGTAAAAGAAGAATATTGAGAAACTGACATAGACAATATCTATCAAATTACAACGAAGGAACAAGATTGTTTTATCCCCATCGCAGAAGAAAAATTGAGTTGGGAGCGTGATAGTTCTTGTACCAAAAACTCAGAAGAAGAATTGGAAAACTAGAAGAATAGGCTGCATGAAGTATCCACAAGGTGCTCTACAAAAATTACCAAATCAGTTCGATGTATGAGATTTGAGGTATGTAGCCTACCTTCTTATGATGGCTTAGATGATGTAAACACTCTTATTAATTATTATGAAGAACAAGTTCAGGAAAATCAAAGGTTGTCAGCCTTGGATATAACCCTGAACGCTACGCTTGCTAGATGGTGGAATGCACACAAGAAGAATATAGGAGGTTGGTAGGAATGTCGAAGATTGATGGGGATAAGGTTTGGACAGATAGATACAAATATGGAGATAAAATATGATGGTGAAACTAATCCTAAGAAGCATATCCAGCTATGCACTATATCATGGAAGAATATTCCACAATAAGAATGGGTACATAGATTCATTCATACATTAAGGAAAATCCCTAAGAACTGGTATCTAGAAATAATGCTTCGACATGGTTGATGGATTCATATTAACATTCAACTTTGAGGATGATTTCCCATACATAGATTTAGCCCTTCAGACAACCAAGAAGAGGATCTTTGAGAATGTAACCCGAATGACATGAAAACAACTTGATTGGGCTGTGCATGTAGAAAATGCACTGGAGTGATATAACCTTACTACATATGATGAAGAATATCCTCATAGCATCGATATAGAAGAGTTAGAAGGATACCACAAAGTAATTGGAATTGAGCTAGGGATACCAGATATAACAAAGCCAATGAAGACCAAGAAGGTGAACATAGGATCAAAAAAGGACCCCATGTTTGCAACAATAGGAGACTACTGTGATGAAGAGACAATCAGCGAAGTTACAAAGTTACTTCATGAATATCAAAAACTATTTCCCACCAAGTTTTAGAGATGAAGGGTATAATAGGAGATTTATGAGTCATGAAGATTCCCCTTAAGCTTGATGCAAAGCCAGTCAAACAGAGACCTTACAAGTTGAATCCGAAGTATAAGGAGAAAGTGAAAGTAGAGATTGATAAGATGATAGTAATAGGAATTATTGAACTTGTAGAAGAATCAAAATGGGTGATTCATATGGTGTTGCAAGAGAAGAAGAGTCAAGGAGAAATTAAGATCTGCGTTGATCTAAGAAAGTTGAATGATGCATGTTTACATCATCCCTTCCCTACCCATTTCATAGATGAAGTGCTAGACAATGTAGGAGGTCAGGAAGCTTACTCATTTACAGATGGATTCTCAGGCTATCATCAGATTAGGATTGCACCTGAAGATCGGAATAATACCACATTTTCTAAATAATGGGGCTCATATCAATACACAATCATGCCTTTTGGATTAAAAAATTCCTCTGCTATATTTTCTAGGGTGGTGGTTGCAGCTTTTAAGGAATACATCCACAAGTTTTTAAAGGTATATTTTGATGATTGGATAGTATTTGTATTGTTAATAAATAATGTTGGAAGTTTAAGACTTATGCTCAACACATTTAGATAATATCATATCTCTTTGAACCTAAAGAAGCACATATTTTGTGTACATTTTAGCATATTGTTGGGACATATTGTCTGTAAGAAAGGACTGATGGTGGACCCAGTTGGTGGGCTCCAGTATTGCAGCAATAATGCTGCAACTCCTAGGGCTCCCTTCTTTACTTTTATCAACCCGGTTGTTTGTAACAAACTTGGAAGCGACAGTGCTATATGCACAAGTATTAGCTCTTGCTGCGATTGTCACTTGAACAGTTGGCACAAGTTTGCTAGGAGCTTAAGATAACTTCTATGAGTTCTTAGAAGAAGATTTTAATTTTGATGGACTAAAACTAACTCAAAGGAGGCTAGTCTACTTGCAGAAAGAAGCTGAACCCTGAAAAGAAATGCAAACCCTAGCAAACCCTAGTTTTATCGACTAACCCTACTGGTGCAAGAAAAGAGATGAAAGCGGTGGAAATGGATGCCATTGACACTTGGAAAGGTATAATGCTTGTGACTAAGCTACTTTTGAAGTAAAATCTGGAAAAAAGCATCTTTTTGTATTTTTGAGTAAGTTGTCAGACTTATTATGCATGTGCTTTAACTGTTTTTGACTGTGTAGAGGTTGATTGGTGAAAGGAAATGGAATAGGTGCTTGAAAGAGGTTGGGAAGGTGAGAAGAGGGCCTAAGGGGTCCCTAGTGTTAGCGTTTGAGATTTCACCTAGGCTGAGATAGACAAACCTCAAAGCTACATCAAACCATTTCACCTCGTAGCTAGCCCTACGAGGTATGAGAAGGCTCTCTCGGGTCAAACTTGGTGGATTTCTCAATAGGATGAGTTTGACCAATTAGGAATAAGGATTTTAGGCTAGTAAACTGATAAGGGGGTTTGATTTAAATTTTTTTTTTGGGTTTCTTGGTGGCAATTGGAGGGAGTGCAATTCAGGGTGCGGGGATTGAGCTTAGTTTTTGCAGGTGATTCCTTGGGGCAAGATAGGAATCTATGCTGATGCCTTTAGTTGAAAGAGATGATCAAGGAGGAAAGGAGAAAAGCTAAAGAGGGCAAACAATGAATTTGA